>QGSO01000795.1:0-152326 GCA_011037825.1 Carya cathayensis | reverse complement strand
GGTGGGCTAGTTGGACGTAAAAAGGAGACGGAATTGGGTGCAGAAATTAAGGATAGTTTCGGCGCTTGATTGATTGGAGAAACCGTGCGTGCTTGATCAGGGGACTTTCATGTTCATTTCTTTTCCTCCGCATGGTTATGAAGTATACATAGGCGGCATTCCCCGTGATACTTCGGATGAGGATTTGAGAGTTTTTTTTTTTATATGTCTGCTGAAACTTCAAATTGCATTGTCTTGTCTAATGCAGATATGGTCGAGCATGTCTTGTTGGATTGGACATTGTGAGTAACAGCCTCGGTTTCAATTCAGATTGCACTCTTGGGGTTTCTTGAGCATCTAGTTTCCATGTACTGAGGGGTGACGTCGAAGTTCCTGTTTTGGAGAAGTTGGTTGTATTGCTTGGAGTCATTTTGAAAGATGGGTTTCTGGCTTCTGAACTAGAGCTTGTGGTTAGAAAACTTTGACGTGGACAGCAACTCACACCATCACTCGGCTGGAACTTGATGCAGCACACCACATGCATGAACTCACAAATCACGGCACTTAGCAAATCATGGAAGCACATGCAGAAAGCTGAAACATGCACCTGGACAGCAGCAAAACAAGCACTCGGCATATGCAGAAAAATGATGCAGAAAAAAAAAAAACATGGAGCCCACACACATGCAGATCATACACGGCACCTTAAGCACACATGAACCAATCGGGCATCACTCACCTAATGCAGCAGCAAATCACGGCAGCAGCAGCTCACGGAAGTCAAGCTCAACACTTGCAGCAGATAAAACAAAACCAGCATGCACCGAAAGCAGCAACTACCACCTGCAGAAAAATACACAACATGCAGAAAAGTCAAGCACAAATGCAAGAAAATCAACTCACGGCATCCCAAGCTCAGCACATGCAGAAGAAGGTCTCATTCGGACAGATTACACATTCACATGCAGCACACGAAAAAAAAAATGCAGAAGAAAGTCAAAACACATGCAGCTTACACTCAGCACAAAGAAAAGTCTCTCACGGCATGCATCATTCACGGATAGAAACAGCAAGCAGAGGATAGAAGGCACATGCAGAAAGTAGACAGCATCAATCACGGGTAGAATTGCCACTCACACATGCAGGAAGGCAACAGCTCAACACACATGCATATGCAGAGGAGAGGAAACACTTGGGCCACGGGAGATGCATCACTCGGACAGCAATGCAGAAAAATGATGCAGCAGCAGAAAATCAATGCAGAAAAAGAATCCACTGAAGGCAGCAACTTGCACCTGCAGAATAAACAATCAAAGCTGGAATTCATGCACCGAAAACATGCATAAATCACGGACAGAAAATGAGAGGGCAGCAAACACACAAGCTGACTTATAAATACTGAGGGGCTGGAAGCTTAAAGAGGGAGAACACACACAGAGAAATTATTCTGCACCAGAGCATTGCAGCGGAAGCTTGTTTTGTTTTTTTTTTCCTGTTTTTTTTCGTTTGTTTCAGACCTTGTTAAAGACAGAAGTTTTAGTTTTTCTTTCCTTATTAATTCAGTGTTCATTTCATTTATTTCTCTCGGCAGTTTTAGTTTTTGTTGGGATCTTAATGCAAACCAGTCATTCGGCTGGTGTTATTTTTTTTCACTCTGTTTTTTTTCGTTACGTGAGAGTGCAGGAAGTTGCATCTTTATTTTTTTTTCTCTTCGTTTACGTTTGAGAGTTTTTTTTTTTTTTTTTTTTACGTTTGAGAGAACCTTTTACGTTTGAGAGAACCTTCATGCTTAGTACCTTTTAAATTTGCTTAGTATTTTTTTTTGTTTACGTTTGAGAGAGTTTTTTTTTTACGTTTGAGAGGAACTCTTTTCTCTTCTTTACATAGGATACGGAGGCAAATTTTCAGTTTGAGTTTCAATTTCATTTTATTTTAGTTTCAGTTTCAGTTTTAGTTTCATTTTATTTGAGATATTGTTTTTCTGTAGTTTCATTTTACTTCATTCGGCAACTAGAGTTTCATTTTATTTCATTCGGCAACTAGAGTTTCATTTTATTTCATTCGGCAACTAGAGTTTTCTTATTTTTTTTTTGTTTAGCTAGAGGTAGTAAAATAATTTTTTTTTCTTTCTTTTTCAGTTTTAGACGGAGTTTCTTTATTTTTTTTATAGCAGTAGAGTAGTCTTGAATTTTATTTATTTTCTTCTCGTTTGGAGAAGCAGCTTATTTTTTTTTTCTTCTTGCTTTCGTTTAGATGAAGGTGCAGTAAAGTAGAGTTTTAATTTATTTATTTTTCGTTCATATCGTAGGTTGGACAGTTGTTGTTTTTTTTTTATTTTATTTTCTTAGTTTTCTCAGCCTCATTTTATTTTCAGTTTTATTTTCTTTACGTTGGGATTTCTTTAGAGAAGTAGGAGAGATCAATTTAATGGTTCTTCTTTAGCTTCTGCAGTAGAATTCCAGACCTTATGTGGGAGGCGGCTAGTTGTAGTATTTTTATTGTTTCTCTATTTAGATGGTAGACGGACGATTATTTTTTTGTTTTACATTGAAGCATTTTACGTTAAAGATGGAAGCTAAGAACTTTGAATTTAATTTTCATTCAGCATTTAATTTTTTTACTTGTGGTTGTGGCATTCGGCGTATTTGATTTTGTTTTTGGCATCTTTAGTTTTATTTATTTATTTTTTTGACGCCAGGATTCATTTCTTTTTACCTTTCATTGTCATCATTTGTGGAGTTATTTTCATTTCTCTTAATTTTCATTCGGTGGCCAATCTTTATTTTTTTCTTTTCTCTTCTTGTTTTACGATATCATTGTCCAGAGCTTAGTAGTCAGATTCTTTTTTATGGCTTTTGCTTAGATTAATTTTTGTTGAACAAGTCTCATTTTTTCGGTAGCTTTAGTTTTATTTATTTATTTATTTTGGATATTTCGTTGAGTAATTTATTTATTTATTTTCTTTTGTTTACTTATTACGTGTTATTTATTTTTCGCATTTCTTTAATCTTTCTTGCCTTTGAGTATTTTCAATTTTCAGTTCGTATTTTAGTTTTATTAATTTCTGAATTTAATCTTTTAGTCATTTACATTTAAAATCCGACAAACAAATCTAAAAACATGAATCTAGTCCATGACTAGTAAAATTTCCATCCATTGCATATACCATCCACTTATTTTTTCTTGTGAAATTTTTCACAATTTTTTTTTTTTTAACGAGTTTAAATTTTGAGTAAACTTTCCCTGAGGAGACGATCTAGAAATTTATTCCTTATTATTACACGACATCCTCCTGCACTTGGGATAGCATTAGTGCTACTCATTTTTGAGTGAGTCACAATCCTCACTTCCGGGATCCAAAAAAATAAACCAACGATGAGTTAAAACACTGATTTGAAAACGCGTAAGTGTTTTATTTTAAATAAAACACTTAAATAAAACACTACGAGTAATTAAGGTAGAATATCATTTTATAAACTAAAGTTTATAAAATAATATTTCCTCATCATTATTTAAAATGATAAAGTACCGTTAATTAATCGAAGAAGATAAAATCATTTAAATTAATAAAACACTTAATTACAACACTGAGAGGAATTAAGATAGAATATTATTTTATAAACTAAAGTTTATAAAATAATATTTCTTCATCATTATTAAAATGATAAAGTATCTTTAATCACTCAAAGAGGATAAAACCATTTAATTTAAATAAGAGTTTTCAACGTAAAAATAAACCTCTTAATATCTTAAAACAACTAAAATATTTAATCTAAGTATTTATCCACAATTATAATATTTTCAGAACTCATTAAATTATTATAATTGTGCTACTTTTAAAAAAAACAAACTTATCTAATACTTTGAAATTCGGTGGATAAGATCCGAAATACGCCATCGAGGTACAACGCTTAGAATAATTCTGTTCATGATTTTACAGTTGTCGGTAAAGAACAAAATAACGTGATTTACGGAAAAAGATAAATTATACACGTGATTTCGGGTGAGGGTAGAGACGAGAGAGATAGCGATTGCTGTAGAGAAAGAATCCAAAACTGATTGCCGTGCTGTCAATATGTGCGAAAAAGAAAGAGATGGGTGAGGAGATAAGACTAAATTTTAGCGGGCTGTTACAACTTCGGCTGCCCAATGCACCGCCGTTCGGCCGCCGTGGTTGACACCACCCCCACCATTCTCTTCCCCTCCCACCAAAGATCATCCCCACCAATTTTCAGATCCATCGGACCAGCCGTTAGCCTCCACGCAAGGTTGGAAGTCACAGCCCCAGCTCTGTTTTTCTCCCCTGTCGCCAGTTTCTTTCTCAGCCTAGAACCGCCGCTCGCCGGCACCACCCACCCAATTTTCTTCCCCTCTCACCGGTGAACATCCCCACCAAGTTTCACCTCCATCCGAGCCATCATTAGCCATCACGAGCTCCTCCAAGCCACACGGTTTTTCACCGATTCCAGCGCCGTCGCACCACCTCCGGCCACCATCTCTTCACAGCTTCTTCATCTATCTCTTGCCGACCTAACCCACCTAATTTTGGCCCCGATCCATTGCCAGATCAGCTCCCACGAGCTCAACTCCGTTCAGCCCCTTTTTGGCCTTCGACCGCCATTTCCACCACCACCCACGGCCAAAACTCGTTTTCCTTAACTTCATAAACATCTCAAGACCTTTTCCTATCAATTTCGTGCCTTGGTTTGTCCCCGTTCGAAAGTGGGTAATTTATTACCCATGGCAACAGTGTAAATTACACTGTTACATTGCTTTTCCTCCGCTGTTTGCAACGCCGCGAGCTTTCAAAAAATACCGTATAGCGCTGTAAGTATTTTTCAAACTCTACTTTTAGATTTAAATATATTTTGCTCTTACAATAATTATTTGACTGCTGGTTGGTTGATTCCGGACTGAGTCCGAAGAGTTCGGGGGTCGGATGGATTGAGGAAGGACTTGTTTGTTGGTTGTTATTGATGCTTGGGATATGTTGGTGAATTTGTATGATTTTATTTGCATTGCATTTTGCACGCATATGCATGTGTTAAATCTTGAAAACTGGGTTTTCGAGCGAGATATGTTTTATTGGTATACGTGAACTTTTGGATTGATTGGTTTGATTCAGAAGCACGCGGCGTAGAGATGGTGTTAAGCAGGGATGGTGGTAGAGTCCCGCCTGCGATTCCTGCCTACGGTGCCCGCGGCGTAGGGATGGTGGTAAGCAGGGATGGTGGTAGAGTCCCGCCTGTGATTTCCGCCTATGGTGCACGTGTAGGGATGGTGGTGAGCAGGGATGGTGGTAGAGTCCCGCCTGCGATTCCCGCCTACGGTGCACGCGGCGTAGGGATGGTGGTAAACATGGATGGTGGTAGAGTCCCGCCTGTGATTTCAGCCTACGGTGCACGCGTAGGGATGGTGGTGAGCAGGAATGGTGGTAGAGTCTCGCCTGCGATTCCCGCCTACAGTGCTCTGATGGTTTGGTTAATGGGCCATTTTCTGGGAAAATGGCGAGACTGGTTTTTAGGCCATTATCTGGGATAATGGCAAGGATATGTTTAAGGAAAATGTTTTTGGGCCAAATGGGACTTTTGGCGCGTGTGGAAAAATGTGGTTTTTATGGGACATGTGCGTTGCATTCTCTCATGCATATTGTTTGAGTTAAAATATGATTTTATCTAGTGGTGTTTGCATTTTACTTACCTGCGACACCATTTTTGATATCGTAGATTTTGGTGCAGAGTTCGAGGAAGAGGAGGAGGCTGAGCCCGAGGATGCGGCTCCGCCGGAGTACTGAGTTGGAGTCTATGCTTTGTAGTTGGCTTTGAAACTATATTTGTAGTTTGTAATATTTTATTATGTATGATTTAAACAGCTTTGTATTAAACTAAGAAAAATTCTGGTACTTAGTTATATGACTTTACTATTCGCTGCGTGCTTCTTCGTGCACATTTGTTGCTTTTACACACACTCGGCACTCGTCGATAGGGTGATGACCCGTGATGTCACCATCCGGACATCTCGATTTCCCCGTGTTCGTGCATGGGGATTTGTGGGCGTCACAGTTGTTCCACATTTTGCCATCATTATGTATTTTTATTTAGAAACCAAAACCAGAATGAAAATATGCAATCCTCTGTCTCAAACTCTTTTCTCAAAGAACCTCATAAACAAAAAAGGAGGGGGGGGAGTCAAAGAGTGCTGAGATTTGAGATCAAGCTGAGAAAGAAGAGAACGAGATGCTGTAAGGTTGATGAATTTATGCCTCCCAGTTTATATAATTTCTGTGGGATATCGAGTCTTCCAATCCTAGTCCGTATGAGGGCTAGGAGGAAACTGCCGAAATAGATGATGAGAAATCTAAAGATAGCTACAAGGAAGTTCAATGCATTGAATTGGATGAATCACAAATGGATCAAAAAATAGAAGCTACTATGTTCTTATCAACTCCAAAAGTTCGATGCAATATGTGTGATTTTTCTACGAGTTTTTCCGTGAGTTTCAATTTTCTACTCATCTATATTTTATTCTCCTATCGGGTTGCACGACTGAACCGATGTCCATCAGGTTGAGACCGATATTTATCTTAACCAGACATGATGCAAACGGATCGAGTCAAATGATGCGAACAGATCGGGTTCATGATTTATTTTCACTACCCTACTCTAGACTCTTATACACTGCAAAGGGACGAAGTTGTCACAAGCTAGTGGCATCTTTGTAGTATGCATTAAGGCAAAGATCTGGAGGTCGTTATTCCCCTAGTACTTCATTAGGTTCATTCCCAAATGAGAAACTATAAGAGTGAAGAGGAAATTAGGATGAAAAAAAAAATGAATACCTAGTCCCTTGTTCCTAAGTGAGAAACTAAGCGATTGCTGAAACATTGGAGGAGACAGAGTTGCATATATCAATATAACTATGCTAGATAATGAAAATGTTTCTAGAGTGGAAAATGCTATTTATCATGATCAATAGCAAGTCTCTTCTAATGTAGATAACTAGATATATTGTAATTACCATTCACTTTTTAATGTTGAATGTGTGGAAAATGCAGTCAAGTTTGATGTTGGTATGGCTTTCATAGGATATTTGGGCCAATCCCAAGTTTCAAAGATGACATGATATGTTTGTTATCTCATTACATCTGTCATTTATCACAAGGTTATTTATTTTTGCCTCTACAAGCATTGAGATTCTAGGAAGGTCACAAAATGTGTGGTTAGTAAGGTGGACTTTTGAGTTACTAATATGTTGAATTTGGGATGTTTGTTGACTGGGAAATATTGATTAGGAATTTTTCTTATGAATTATACTTTATTGACTGATCATTACAATAAGTGTTAACAGCTACGCATTCATGGGAGATTTCTTCTCCTAATTTCTCTCCCAATAAGTCCCTTTGTTCAAAAATCATTCTCCTTTGTTATGGAAATTTGTATAGAATTTCTTTGTATAGTTATTATTTCCTTTTTCTGAGCAAATCATATTGGATTGGTGCCTCAAAACCTCTATATATATATTACTCTTTGACTATTGATGAAGAGAAGAGAAATACATTTTACATGGTACTATAGCTATTCCAATTCTATCATTTCTCATCCATCTCTTTTCTGTCTTTAGGTTGTCACATTGATTCGTTCTCTTCCTTCATATTCTCCATATTCACTAATATTTTAAATTTTTTTCAAGTTCTTTCATGACAAATCCATCTCAAAACCCCTCTATGACGATTGAAAATTCCTTTGCAACTAACCATTCTTTTTCTTCAATTTATTACATTAGCCCATACCGTCTTCATAGTTCAAACAATCCCAACATCATTTTGGTTTCCCATTCATTAACTGGAGACAACTATTCCACCTAGAGTTGAGCTATATGAATGGCTTTAAGTGCAAAAAATAAACTGGGTTTTATAGACCAAATGGCTTTAAGTGCAAAAAATAAACTGGGTTTTATAGACCAAACAATTCCTAGACGAGACCCAACCAAGTATCCGGATGAATTCGCATTATGGCAGTAATGCAATGACATATTTCTCTCTTGGATTCTCAATTCAGTTGATGCCAATATCGCCACTGGCATTATCGACACTTATTCTACCTTTGATGTATGGGTTGACTTGAAAGAACGTTTTTCCCGAATGAATGCTTTTCATCTTTATCAAATCCATCAAGCCATTTCTTCCTTGTAGCAAGATTAATCTTCCACATGGTTAAAACACAATTTAGACGTCAAATTAAATGCATTAGCTTTAATAATGGCAATGAATTATTCTCAAAAAACTTAATTTCAATCCTTCATGATTATGGTGTGCTCCAACGACACATTTATGTATCCAACCCACAACAAAATGGTGTAGTTGAATGAAAACATTGTCATATACTTACTTTTGCACGTGCTCTTCACTTTCATGCCATTTTACCCCTTATCTTTTAGGGTGAATGTATCTTTACAGGTACTTACTTTATAAATAGAATGTCAGCACCTATTCTTTCGAGAAAAACACCACATGAGATTCTATTTCACCATCCACCCACATATGGCCACCTTCGAGTATTGGTTGTTTGTGTTTTGCCACTAATGTTTCTCCTAATGGAAAATTTACTAACCATGCTCGTCATTTTGTCTTTGTTGGCTATCTATATGGACAAAAAGCCTATCGTCTTTATGATCTTGAATCTAAACAAATTTTTACCAGTCATGAGCTTGTATTTCCCTTTCCTAACAATAATGCTCACATACGTTTTTTAAGCGACCAGTCCTTTCCATCCCTGCTCTTGATATACCATCAACTAGCTTTCCAACCCTATCTTTAATTGAAAATCCTCACATAGACATTGCAGACAACACATCTTCTCCTTCAATCCTTCAACAATCCACGTAGCATTGTCAACACCCCATTCATTTTCAAGACTACCATAGTGTGACACCCTAACCCAAGCTAGGTATTTAAGGTTTATAATTAGTTCCATTCGAACCTAAGTGAGTATAGGCCCCAGAGTCATAAAAATCAAAATGGGTTCTTTTAAAAGGATTTTGGAGCAAAATAGTTGCACATTACACTAATGGGTGCAACACATTGTAAATACAGTGAGGGCAAATTACAAATTGCCGTATCATATTGAATTAGACGTACTCACACCTGATAAAGGGGACAACATTGTGATGAAGTAACTAACAGGGTGCCCACGATTCTTAGGGGTAACCATGAGGTGTCCACCCACATTTTTATATGGAATAAGATTATAAGAGATTAATAAGAAATTAATTTTGTTATATTGTTATTTTATTACATGGTTACAAGACAGTATTTTTGAAAAATAAATGTAGATGGGAAAAAAATATGTTTTGTCAAAGTACATGTTTGTGCTTATGCATTCATACTCATGGTTCACCTTTTACATGTTTATGTTATCCCTACATTTGTTTTTGTTTAACTTGTTAGGATCTCTTGAAATCTCACTGTGGCATTTTTCACTACCATTTCCTTCAGATTGGTAGAAGTTGTGATAGAGATAGAAGATAGCAATGAGAAAATGCAGGTACGAGAATTCCCCAGTAGTCAAGGAGAGACCTAAGCCTAGTCCAAGCCCTATGGGAGATAGTAGTATTGATGATGTTGCAAGGACCTTAACAAAGATGATATTGCAAATCTAGACTCTACGAGAGCTTTTAGAGAAAGATTGTTTCTAAGTTTACGATCAGTGGTTGTTGTGTTAGGAACACCATTTTGATGGATATTTGAAGGGGGCAAGGTTTTGAAACCCCTAATTTTGTAAGGATGATCATACAATTTCTCTTGAAATTAATAGTATTTTATTTTGGTACCATATTAAATTGTTCAAGCTTTGTTAGTTTAAGATTTTTTGCTACGATTATTGCATATTGCTAAAAATATATTAGGTCTAATGTATTTTAACTATCATGAAAGAGGGGTATGTGGTCCTGTGTTACATGTCTCGATACTTTCGTCTCCATTAAATCCCAAGCGGGTCTAGAGACGTTAAAGACTGTGGTATTAGAATAATTACGTCTATAAGTAAACCCCCAGTTGTCCTAGGGAAATGGTACCAAAAGTGAGGCTTGAATCTTTTAGTTTATAGGATTGGGACTTTGTAGCTTATAGGCTGGAATCATACATGCTTATAGGCTTGGAAGGAAACCAAGGCTATCATGTATAAGGGTAGAAATTGATGGACGTAAGCTTTATGGCACATGGAAGATGTGACAAAAATTTCCCAATGACTCAGGAGCGTGGGGAAGGTAGTACTCCACTAGAAAAGGGACAAGCTATAGCAGAAGCAATCTGCAAAATGATGAAATCGTGGGACAACAGTTAGCTTAAGGACAAACTAACAAACAAGAGCCACCAAGGGTGAAAAGTCGAGGTTGTCCATTCCAGAAATTCCTAGAATATCCATACCTGAACTTCATGGGTATAGAAAGATCATTAAGAGCCAACAAGTGGCTCATTGACTTGGAAATGACCTTCGACATAAGTGGATGTACTGAGGAATAGAAGTTCCAGTATACTGGGCACTTACTTCAAGAAGTTGATGGTATATGGTGGAAACCAAAAGACAACTCTTGATACGAAAACTTAGAAATATAGTTTCTCTCACTTGAAAAAGGTTTAAGGAAAAAAATCGATAACCAATTCTTTCTCAAATCCATGAAGCAGCAAAAGGGTCAAGAATTCACTAATTTGGGTCAAGGTAATCAAACCGCAAAGTACTACGCGGCTAACTTCATGGAACCATAAAGATTTGCCCTACATTTATTAGGAATGGAAAATATGCAAGCTCAAAATTTTCAAGGAGGTTTGCAACCAAGAATTCACAATCATGTTGCTTGTCTTAGAAATGAGAAGTTTCGGAAGTTGGTTGATGTAGCTTCGATAGCCGATGCTAAACAAAAGAGCTTATTTACTCGGATTAATGCGAAGTGTAAACTGACTCTTCCTTATATGTCTGGAGGAAGCATGGAGAAAAAGAGAGTTTCATCCTCAACATACAAAGGAAATGGAGTGATGATTAGGAATCTAGTACCTATGACATCGTCGATATTTCATAGATGTAGACAGAGACACAATAGAGAATGTAGGATAACCATGGGAGCATGTGGGCAAACAGGTCACTTGATTCTAGATTCTCCCCATAATACACCCGGGAGTGGAGCAACACATGCCCACAATCCTAAGACTCCATTGAAAGCTCGCGTTTATGCAATGATGCTAGGAGAAGTAAATCTAGAAGCTACTGAGGCAATTAAGGCAAGAGTGATCACTGGTGTTACTCTAACCCTCTCTTCATCTAGGAGGTCAAGGTGCTATTCTAATGCTTTGTCGTTCTGCAGCGAGTTGAAATGGCGAGTATGTTAAGTGAGCAACTCGGCCTCTACTGGGGCATACAGCTTCACATCTATATGCCAGGGTGAAAGGGGTTTTCTCTGTTGGGATCTTTATTGTTGTTTTGTAAACCTCTAAGACCAGCTCTTCTACCCACTCTCCCTTTCTGTCCATGAGCTTCTTTTTCAAAATCCCTAGTAGGGACTTGTTAGTGGCTTCTACTTGTCCGTTAGCTTGTGGGTATCCTGAGGACAAGTATTTGACTTGGATTTTTAGCTATGCATACCATTCTTGATAATGTTCTAGACAGAACTATTTTCCGTTGTCTAAAATTATGCTTTAGAAGATCCCAAATCGGCAGACAACATTCTTCCATAAGAATTTAGTTATGCTTTTCATCGTGATCTTCACTACAAGCTCCTCTTCCACCCATTAGGTGAAATAATTCATGGCAACAACTATAAACTTCACTTCCCCTTTTCAGGCAAGAAGGGTCCCATCAAGTCGACCCATTACACAAACAACCATGGGGCCATGATGTGGTTAGTTCTTTTGGTGGGCACTAAGGCAAACATCTAGCACTTGACAAACTTCCTTGCGAACTCCTTTGCGTCTTTGAGGGTGTTAGGCCAATAGTACCCCCATCCTTATGACCTTTCTCACCAACGCCCTTTCTCCCGAATGATTCCCACATACTCCTTCGTGCACATCTATTATGATGTACTGAGCCTTTTGTGGTGAGACGCAACTTAGTAGGGACATGGCGAAATGTTGTCGACTCGAGTGAACTGTGCAACCTTCCTTCTAATCTGCCTTCTCTGCTAGGAGTTCGCTTGTATCAATGTATTTGCTATCTCTTTAGCCCACTATGGTTCTTTTAGTTATACTCCACAAGTTTCCACCCCGATCGCTGAGATTTCAATCACTCTATGCTCTACCTCTCATGTTAAGGTGGAGTCGTCCACCCCTGAAGCTGCTCGTGCCAACATGTCTTCTACTGTGTTGGTGTCTCTGGTTATCTATATGATACTGAAATGAGAAAATCAATCTCGACTTTCCCTGGCCCGGTGTAAGTATATCTTTAATTTATCACCCTTGGTTGTGTACACCCATAGCACTTGATTAACGACCACTTGGGAATCTGCTTTTACCTTGACTTCAGTTGCTCTCAATGCTTCCGCAATGGAGAGCCCTACTATCAGAACCTCGTATTTAGCTTCTTTGTTGGTGGTTTTAAAGGTTAGCTTCTCCATGTGGTGATGCTCTTGCCCCGAGTCGAGGATTATGTGTATTCCTACTCCCCTGCCAGTATGGCAAGAGGAGCCGTCAACAAAAATCTGCTAAGATTTTCCTACTAGAATGGTTGTCATTTCCTGGGAGAAGCCAGTCAACTCAACAATGAAATCTATCAGGACTTGCCCCTTTACTGTGCCTCTCGGTAGGTAGTCTATGTCAAATTCACTAAGCTTGATTGCCCAACCCGCTAGCTATCCAAAGGCATATGGTTTCTGCAACATCTTTCTTAGAGGGCGATTTGTCACTACCTTGATCGAGTGAGTTTGGAAGTACTTTCGTACTCACCTGGCAGTAGTTATTAGGGCGAACGCTAGTATCTCCATGAGGGAATACCTCAACTCTGCACCCTGCAGGGCGAAACTTGTGTAGTATACTGGCATATGGGCAACTCCCTCTTCTTTAACAAGGACTACTGACACAGTGTGGGTCAACACCGCCAAATAGATGTAAAGCGTGTCTCCTTGGTCAGGCTGCTTTAGCATAAGTGAACTGGACAGGCATTGCTTCAATTCTTGGAACGCTTGATCACACTCATCGTTCTAGGGATGCACTTTGCGCAAGACCTTAAAGAATGGTAGGAATTTTTTCGTGAATTTGGTAACGAACTTGTTTAAGGCTACCACCTGTCTAGCCAGCCAATGGGTCTCACCTTTGTTTCACGGTGGGTTCATGTTCATGATTGCGCTAATCTTGTCTATGTTGGCCTTAATTACTCTTTCCAACACTATGAAGCCTAAAAACTTTCTTAAGTCTAAGTTGAAAGCACATTTTGCTAGATTTACATCTTGTATTTGTGTAGAATTTCAAAAGCTTCTCTTAAGTCCCCTAGATGCTAGGTAGGCTCCTCGCTCTTCACTAGTAAGTCGTCGACATATACTTCCATGGTCTACCCTATCTATTCTTGAACATTCTGTTTACGAGCCTTTGATAGGTTGCTTCGGTGGTCTTCAAGCCAAAGGGCATGACTTGAGAGCAATATAGCCCATAATCCGTTATGAATGACTTATTTTCCTCATTTGCTTGATTCATACGGATCTAATTATACCCCGAGTAGGCGTTCATAAAGCTTAACATTTTGTGACCCATCGTTGAGTCAATGATGACATTAATCCATGATTATGAGAACTATATTTTGGGCAGAGGTTGGTGAAGTTTAAGCACATTCTGCACTTACCATTTGCTTTTCTGACTAGGACGACGTTGGAGAACCACTCGGGGGTAGTGGGCCTCCCTAATGAATCATGTGGCAAGTAGATAGACCATTTCCTCAGCTATGGCTGCATATTTCTCTATGCTGAATGACCTCATCTTCTAGTGGATCTTATTATTGGAGAGGTTGACACACAACCTATATTCAATGACTATGTTGTCGATACTGGGCATGCCTTTATGGTTCCATGCAAACACATCTCTATGCTCAATTAAGGTTGTTTTAACGCCTCCCTGATTTCAGCAAAAAGTCTTGTGCCAACTCGAGTTGTGGCATCTGGCCGCCTTGGATGTAAGCTTACTAGCTCTAAATGTTCTTTGGCATCGGCTTGCTATAGATTCTCTTCGTCCTGTGTCTCCACATTGTGATCAACTAGAACTAGTAGTAGACATGGTGGCTCCTTCTAGGCACATTCTTCGGCTGTGCGAACATCAAGACCGCCCACCTTGAGTTCTAGGACGTAGCATTCTCAAGTTAGAGCTTGCTCGCCTCGTACTTCCCCCATTCAACTTCTGTAAGGAATTTCATCTTAAGGTGATAGGTAGATGTGACAACTCTCAGGTTGTTTAGGGTCATATTATGGCGTTATAGGATGAGGGGTCTTTGACCACCAAAAACTCGGTCATTGTGGTGGCTGTTGAGGTTCCCTTTCCTATGGTAACAGGTAAAGTTATGGCGCCCACAAGTTGAATTGCATCACCAGAGAATCCCCTTAACGGGGTGGGTGCCGATCGTAGTCTATTGAGGTCGATGCCCATCTTGATGAAGGCTTCCCAAAATAAGATATGGCGACTAGGAATGTCACTACCAATGCATTGTCGTGTGGGTGTGATGGTCACCATATCTCTGCATCGTGGGTGTTTGGACGACCTATCCGCCATGTAAACTTCTTTATACCTTACCCTGCGAGCATATGCTTTCCTATTGAAGGTGGAAGTGTTGCCTCCTGCAAATCCCCCAGCTATCGTGCGGATCTCTCCTAAGGGTGCTTATTCGTGGCTAGGGTTTTGGCGAGGGGCATCACGACCATCTTCTCTTATTAGTTGTTACCTTTTTGGATTGTTGCTTCGCATTGTGTTTCTTTCTTGCTTCTCCCTCACCTTGGTTTTACATGTTGCGTGAGCATTCGCTCTAACTTGCTGCTCCCTATTAGCTCGGATACCCTATTCCTCATTGTGTAGAAATCTTCTGTCCAGTGGGTGCTTGATTGATGATATTTGCATAATCGCTTACCTCTTCTTGCCTACCCTGAATCCTCATTTACCGTAGACTCTTGCTTTGGTTGTACACTAAGGTTATTGTGGATTAATCTAGAGCTACGCTCTTGTAGTAGTACTTGCCTTTCTTGCCTTCTTTCTTAGGAATTGGGGGCGGGTCTTCGCTCTCCCATTCTGCTAGAATTTTTGTTCTATGTCTTCATCTCGCCTTTTCTTGGTTTAATTAGGGCCTGCAAGGTAACCTCCGCGTTAAAAAAATCACCGGCTCTATCCATGAATTCCCTTAGAGTTGGTAGAGTCTTTCACGCCAATTCTGCCATGAATGGGCTCCTGGGCCAAACACCTCCTAGAAAGGCCACCAGTGTTATCTTCTCATTCTAGTCATCGATGTTTAACCTCTCTTTGTTGAATCGAGTAAGAAATGCCTTTAAACTTTCCTCCTCTTTCTGTTTAATGGTCAAAAGATATGATGCTAGTCGTCATCGCCTTCTATTGGCCATGAACTATGTCAGGAACTACTTGGTTAATTCTTCAAAGTTGTTAATTGACCCTGGTCATAGTGCTCCGAACCATACTTATCACTAACGTTCAAGCCTATATATCGGGTAGAAGATGGTAATCTCAGGTAACTCTCTCATCCAACACCTTCATATCAACCTAGTTTATCAGTTACTAACTTAGGCATCAAAAGGGCATTGGGCATACTGTGCCACTCTCAATTGTTGTTGCAGATTGATTGTCTTGGTGAACCGTGGGTGGAACACTTCTCCAAGAGTGACGCCGTCTGTGGGATTCGAGCCCACAACCACACGGTTGGAGGCTAGTATCATGCGATGCTACTGACCTAGAGAGACCAACAAAAGACAATTTTCCCTTGTAATCAAAAGGTCAGTACAATATTCACGTTTCCAAATTTCTTGTTGAGTTGATCCACTTGTATAAATTTCTAAGATCTTTCTACTGCATCAAACCTTCTTTCCTGCTCTTCTTGACCTCCATCCATAATTAATGAATTCTTACATGATCAGTTGCTTCAAGCTGTGGTTTATTTTCAATTTTGTGATGGGTTAGATATTTTGACCTAAAGTTTTATATGAACCTTCTAAAGGAAATTATATGCATGTTAGGTTTTTATCTGAACTATTCATAAAGCATGGTTTAAATACGTGTTTTTGTTAAACTGCTGTATGGGTGAAAATATTTTACAATAACGAGTTTTTCTTCTAGTTACTTCTCTTGCCTTAATGGTTGGTCATCTCTTTTTCTCTTCCACATATTGTTCGATTCTACGTTTTCCCACAAGATCAGGATTTAGAGAAAGGTGGGAAGTACGTTAATCTGACACCAATTCGCTGTGTTTCAGATAGGATTTTATGTAGGGAACTGTTTTGGTTGATGTTGTCACTTCGTTTCTCTGCAATACCATGGTTCAAAACATTGAATAGCAGTTTTGGAACAACTTTTCCGATCAAAATCATTGCACAAGTGTTTAGCAATTTGAATGATACTTTGGGCATCGCTCAATAACAGTGCATTCGTACCTCAGCATGTTCTGTACCATCCACATTTGAAGAAACAACATCAATAAATATTCTGGATTTTGGATCTCGGTCATCTGTGGTAAGAGCTTCATTTTTTGGAAGTTGGTATTGTCTGATCAATCAAATTTTGGTTGCTGAACTTTTCAGTTACAGATTTCTCATATTTTCTCCTTACAATTTAAGTACCAGCCCATATGCCAAAGTCTCTACTTTTTTGTTCGTGCAGAGCTATAAAAGAAAATGGTTGTACCATGATGATTCTAATTGAGCTGAACCATGGGTGAATTGGTGAGCAATTTCTGCTTCCCATTTCGCAATTCTCTGCTTATTGTTCCATATACAAAGAATATGGGTTTGGCACCTTGAAAATCTTCTGAATATGGATTTATGGTACTTAAAGATTCATATGTGCAAAACGGAGCAAGCACCATTTTTGAAGTGTGAAACCCGTGCATGAATATGGCTCTTTTTTATATTTGTTGCTTGTGTGAATGGCAGCCAATATAATATATATATACACACACACACACACATAGAGTTTTTGATTAACTAATTAACGTCTAGTTGTCTTCATTCTTCAATCAGCTTGGCATCGTGCTACGTTAATTCCAGAAACATGCTTGCGAAGCATCATGCATTATTATCTGTCTGCTTTCAGAGTGCATTATCTACTGTGGCTGCATGTTCAAATTCCAACTAGGCTGTAATCACAGATTATGTCTCCCAATGGGGGGTTCAACTGAAGAAATTCCTTTTTTCCTCTCATATTACTGGCCACCATCTTGTGAGCAGTTAATAGAATGCACCATATGAATGATATTTGAGGTTAAAATTAGAGTAGTGCTATCTACAAGTATGCACAACTTTATATCATGTATTGAATGACAACCTCATTTCCTTAATGTTTTCTTTTTTTAATATGAATTTTAATTTTTTATAATTTTTAATAATTGATACGTAAACATGTATGATTACGTACGTATATATAGAATTTAAAGATAGAATTTTCCTAAATTAAAATTAACTTCTTTATTAGTTTTGTATAGTTTTGTACCAAAATGTACAACACTAGTGTAGTACAGTTGGCCATGAACAAACACCAAAAACAACTATAAAAACGAAAGTGCTCTTCCCTCTTATAATTAATTAAGTACTTATCCTTAATTACCACAATTCTTTTTAGCTGGTTCATGAACATTAATTATTTATTCACACGCACCCACGAGTCTTCTTTTTATTAATGTGGCGTAGCCCAAAGTGTACTCTCATGTCATGGCCAGATGCAAGCGTGCCTAACATGACTTTTCCCCACTAAATTTTCGTCTCCTTCTTCCCTCGGAAGGAACCAACGTCACATGGACCAACCTGTAGAGAAAAACAGCATTATTTAACACAATTATTCAATCTTCTAATAATTCAAAAAAAAAAACCCAGTAGTGAGTGAACTCATTGCCTTCAATAATTCAAGTCTTCCTGTTTCGTACTTAACGTTATTGTCACTATCCTATTTTTAAGACAATGCATGACAAATATGTCAACAGCTTGATCAGGTCTCGTTCATGTGTTTTCAGTACTTATTTTTCCATACAATATTTCTGATCTCATTGGCTTAAACAGGTAAGAAAAATGATCGATACCAAGTGTTTTATTATTATTAATCTTGCTAGCTAGCTAGACATGGGTTACCAAATATTCCTTATCTCAGATCGATGCCTTCCCACTTAACCCTTTTCTCGCACTCCCCCTTTGATAAAAAAAAATTCGGGCATCATGATCATGCTTATCCAAAGTCCAACCCATGCATCTATAGATATTATTTTCCTAAATCTTGGGTTTAGACATTAATTAATTAAGTACTCCTTCCTCCCTTGGAGACTGTGCTCCTCTCTTCACCACTAGATCATACTAAGCAGGCTTTAATGGGTTTTTGGTTTCTTTGATTGGTAGAACCTTCACTTGAGAGACAACTCTTCTCAACCGTCAATCTCACATGAAGTTCCACCTTTCAATTGCTTTTGCGCGCATGTAGTAGTAGCGTGTGGAGAACTCTCTATATAACAGCATTAACAAGTGGCTTTTTGGACTAGTGGATATACATGATTTCTTGACTACTTAATTATGAATTTTGTTATTTATGAGTTTATATAAATATCACTTTATATAATTCATTATGAGTAATGCTATGTATAGTTTTAGGGTGTATAAACTATCCCACGTATTCCTTTTAGAGAAAAAATGACGTCCATCATTAAAAAAATTATTTTTTCATGTAGATCACGAATTTATCTATTTTGTTAAAGAAAAAAGATATTTGCAATAATAAATTATACAACCGCCACTAATCGTCTTGAAAAAAAATGAAATATGAAATTTATAAGAAAAAAATTAATTTTTTAATAATAGATCCTACTCTTTTTCAAAACGATTACACGACGTTTATATACGTAATAATTGTATAAAAAATTATTTTTATTAAAAGAGAATGTGCAAAGTTTATATATTTTAGAATTGTAAATATATATGATTTATTATTCATTATAATTATATAAAAATAAGTTTAAAAAACGTATTTTTTATACTAGCTAATCGGTGATGTATTTGTCGTGTCAATCAACTTAAAAATCTTATTTCGTTGAGAATATGTGTACTGGTGGTCTTTGGCTATTTTTTTTTCCCCTTCGTATGCTTCATTGGGTTCTGTTCAACTTTTTCCTTCCCCGATGAATATTTGACCTTTTAGCTTCTTTGCTCCCTCCCCCTAGCGGGACTCTCTCTTTCTCACACAAAATATATAAAATTCAGGTTATCACTGGAGTGGTTGGTTCATTAGGTGGGAAGGCTTAGATTTCTTAAGTGAGGAGAATCTGTATGTATAGCTCCAGGCTTGTGATCTGAGTGAGAGAGAAGTTACAGTTCATGAAAATGGGGAAGCTCAGCTTTGGCAGGGTTTTAGATCGTTTTTGCGTTTCTTCTTGCTCGAGCGCTTGCTTCTGCATGAACTCCATGGAAACCCAAGATGAGTTTGAGACAAGGTCACTGATCAGAAGTGATAAAGGCCAGTTGCCGAGACTGAAAGATTTTGTTGCTGGAAACCAGACCTTGGCTTATCAATTGAAGCCCAAGGTGAGACTCTTTTTTCTCTGAACTTTCTTTTACCCTAGAGAGAGAGAGAAGAAGAAGAAGAAGAAGAAGAATTTGTTTTGGCCATATTCAATGCAGGGGGAATTTCTTAATTTTCAGTGTGTTTGATGAACTATCGATGCAGACTGTGATGCTAAGGGTATCCATGCACTGCCATGGCTGTGCAAGAAAAGTTGAGAAACATGTCTCGAAGATCGAAGGTACGTAGAAACGAGCCTTCTTCCTCTTTTTATTCGATTGATTTTTTCACAGTTTCTAGAGAATAGCTATTAATTCGTTTCTTTAACTATTTTTAATAAACGTAAATTAATTAATGCCTATATATATTTTAAAAACCTGTTAGTATATAATTAATGCTCCTCAAGTGCCTCTTTGACAATTAGCATATGACTTTTGACTTCAAATTATCTGTGGTTTCTCTTTTCTTGTTTCTTGTTTGAGGACTCACGGGCTTAAAGATAAACGTTAAAATTGATCTCACCTAGATGAGCACCGATATGGAAAAAGAAATTAGTACTGCTAAGTTCACAAAAAAAATTATATAAACATAATCTTATAAATTTACGTGACTTTATTTGATCTGTTATATTTATTTTACAATAAAAATAATTTAACAATCTGATAAACTACATTAAACCACATCGGTTTGTAGAATTACTTTTGTCTAATTCCTCATTCCTTTCTGGTTAAAGTATTTCTCAAAAAGAATATCAATCTCGTGAAAACACGTTTCGTGTTTGTTTATGCGTTTTGCAGTCTTTGATTGTGAGTAAGAGGAAAGATACCAAGTTGTTGATAAACTGCTATATTTCTGTTGTGTTTTATTTTATTTGGACGTTGGTAACCTCTCCAAGGTAGAGTCCTTCAGACTCACTTCTGTAAAGCAAATTCCAATCATGTGCATCACACCGTCATAAATTTTTTTCCACGAAATTGGTTAAATCATTGATTTTTGTAGCCCAAAAGATTGTTTGCCGTATTTATTTTCGTTCGTATGAATTATTCGATCAACATCAAATGCTTAAGCTGTAAAACCCACTTTATAAATACGTCTTTCTTTCACATGAGGCCTTAAAAAATTATAACATGAAAAAATAATGATACGATCGAGCAAAGTACCCCAATCGTACGATTATTGCACAAAAATCATGAGACTACTAAATATTTTTCCCCATGTTAACCGGCAACTTGGGCTTAATTCTCTCTGTATTTCTGAGAAAATCCTTGCATGTCTTATACTTGTGTATATTAATATTATGTTTATCCTTAAAACTGGCCTATATATATATATATGCCTTTCTTATGAGCTCTCTCCCTCTCCTTGAAAACAGGAGTAACCTCGTACAGAGTAGACTTGGATAGCAAGATGGTGGTTGTCATCGGGGACATTCTTCCTTTCGAAGTGCTGGAGAGTGTCTCTAAGGTAAAAAACGCAGAGCTTTGGGATAATCGAATTCTCCATGATCTCGATGAACAGCATTTTGCAACCCATATTGCCAATATTCCACCCACAAAAATGGCAGAGAGACTTTAAACAAATGCTGCTCTTTATGATCTTTTGTAATAAAGATTCATATACACTCTATGATATGCGCGCAAGTTGTCATATGTTGTCTAAATTTTACTACTTACGAGTGGATACGTAAACATATTATATTATTATTAGGATTATTTAAATATATATATATATTCTAATCACAAAGAGTTTACGCAAAAACAATCACACAAACTGATGTAACTTGATGTGATTCGTTAGATTATAAAATTACTTTTCTTATAAAATAGATCTAACAGATCAGATAAAGTCACATTAATTAATGAGATTATTTTTGTATAATTTTTTTGCAGGTGTAGTAGTACTCTTTAAAAAATCAAAATGTAATTATTTAGACTAGCTGATGCAGTAGATCACCTCTATATAACATGTTTGGTGTCTCAAAAATAATAAGTTAGCTTGCAAATATATTTTTCTAAGTTGTCCTCTTCTCCAGATAAGATATATTAATGGGAGACAAAAATCTGCACCCTTCAATTCTTCGCTCTGATCTCCATGGAAGCTCAAATATATTATCGTCTAATTATTAATAGCACAGTTATTTTCTTAAACCCAATATAAATAACATAAGCAAATATGTGTTCTGTTCATAATTTCTTAGCCAAAAATGTGCCATTAATTTCCAAAAAATTACTTGAAGAAGCTACCATATACAGCGCTTTGTTTCTTAGATGGAAGAAACAATCATATTACTTACTGTTCGAGTGCTTGTTTGTTCGTGAAATCAATATGAAAGGCGAAAGCTGGAGATTGAGATTTTGGGCTATTAGGTTGGAGAGCAACGTACAAAACACGCTTATATAGTTGGGTGAGACGAGATTTTTAATATAATAATAATAATTTTTTATAAAAAAAATTAATTAATGCACAATTTAATGCATAAATAAAAGTAAATTTTAATAAATATCTTTAGATAATGATAAGTTAGTAAAGTATAATATCTTTCAATTGGTATATTCTGGCCGGATGTCATAATGGTTAATCTACGCCTGTAGTTAAATTATATTTTAGTTTAAAATTAAATATACATCATTATATATACCTGCATGATTATTTTTCTCTCATCTTCTCTCTTTGGCATGTTTATTTGGTTTTTTCTTTTTCTTTTTTTTTTAACAAATGTAAATGGATACTATATAGTAATATCATTAGCTAGCAAAACTTTTTCTTGAGTTCAAAAGTTGTTGTACTCTTGCATAGCACAAATCTTTGACTAGCTCGATAAGATGGTTGTGCAACCTGATGGTCCGAAAGAATTAGAGAGAAGGTTGCCAGCTGATTTGGAGAGAGAGAAATTAGAGAAAGAGTAGTGCTATTGAGCCGGATGGATCTTACCCTAAAGTGTACCGCTCGACGTGGACATGGGACGTGCCTGTCACGTTGGCAAAGTAAAATGCAATCCAAGGAAAAGCAATCAAACTACTTCAGAGATCCCTAAGCATTGCCCCTTCCAAATTCAAGAACTACTTCTGAGATCTATTCGCACTGCCCCTTCCAAATCCAAGCAAAAAATATAAAAAGTAATCATGTCAGTACCTACAAGGAAAGCAATCAAACTTCCTAATCATGAAAAGCAACCAATCTTGTGAAATCAGTGAATTTCTTAAATCCCTTCACACTACTCCTTCTGAATCCAAGCAAAAAATCAACCACATTATCTTCCACTTCATAACAGTACCCAACATCCGTCCGTCATTATCCAACCAGCTCCTTCAAAAAAAAAAAGTTGTCAAACATCGTCCACCACTCCACCTCTATGCTAGTGCAACCAAGTTGGTTTACAAATGGGTTTTTTTTCCCCTCATTTTATCCTTTAAACAAAGGAGGCATTTATCTAAATTCTTTTCCAAGATATATTTCCCCTTTTCCAAGATATATTTCCCCTTGCCCATTAAAAATTTGGTATTAAAAAAAAAAAAAAAAACCTCAGTCAGGAAAAATTATTTGTAAAAAAAAAAAAAAAAAATCTTCTTCCCTTTTGTCCTAGCCAGTCCATGATTGACTAAATTAACGAGATTCTTAAATTGTAACAAATTCTGTTTACATGGAGCTCTGTCGATTTGGAGAGGGAGAGTGGGAGCTCTGTCGATTTGGGCAAGGGGGAGAGAGAGGTACAGGGGGAGGGTTCTGTTGGGGAGAGAAGGATTTGGGAAAGGGGAAGGGGAGGTACAAAAGGAGAGAGGGTCTGTTGTAGTCTTTTGTCTCTTTCTTTTTTGAATATCTTAACACGTGTATATCCATGTCAAGCGGTAAAGCTGGAGTGGCTCAGTAGCATTTTCCATTAGAGAAATAATAGAGCCAAATTTTTTTATTGGTTTGAAAACAAAACAATTAAGAGGCAAAAACGTAATTACATAATAAAAATAAGAAAATTACTGTTTATATAAGATAGATACTTATTATAATAGATATATATATATATATATATATATGCTTGATTTTGTTCATTCATATGGTACTGACCAAGCACATTCTTATTGGCTTGGTTCTACATCCAGATCATTACCCTTATTTTTATGTTACTGAGAGCTGAAAATTCACATTGATCATAGGCTTTTTTTTTTTTTTTTAAAGAAAAACTATAGGCTTTTTTTTTTTTTTGAAAGAAAAACTATATCTTCTATATTCCTCAAATTTTTTTAATAGATTACTTATTTTGTAAAATATAACTATCATAGCCAGCTAGGCCATCTTCTATCCACACTTTCTCATCATTTATATTATAAGCAAATTTTGCTAAAAAATTAGCTACCTTATTCCCTTCTCTATAAATGTCTTGCACTGTCCACAGGGTCTATTGGCTAGTACCCTCTAATATCTTCTAACCACTGGCCATTCCATTCACACGAGTACTCCTTTGCACTACAAACATATTTAATGATTCCCAAAGCATCCCCTTCGAAAACAGCTTCACCAATGTTAAGTTCTATACACAACATAAAGGCTCTACAAAGAGCATTAGATTCTGTTATAGTAGTAGATCCTATATGTAATTTTGTTAGACATAGAGAAACCAAGACTTCCCCCTCTGCATCACGAATGATCACCCCTGCTCCCATTTTCATGGTCTTTATGTCAAAAGCAGCATCCTAGTTTACTTTCACCACACCTTCCATGGGGGCCTTCCATCTCACCCTCTCTTTGTGTGTTCGAGTAGGAACTGCATTACTAACTTGTTTTCTTTGAGCTTCCTAATACTCTGCTATGCTGGTTCTAGCTTTGTTGAAGAGTACACTTGAATTGGAAAAGCCCTTCTCAAAAACAAAATAATTCCTTATTGGGCAAATATTTCTCATGATAGTGGCTATTAACACGACTTCATCCTCACTTAATCTCTCTACCACCTTTCTCCATACTAGCCCCAAATCCTCATCACCCATAGGCCACTTCTATATTGGACTGTCCATATCTACCCAAACATCCACAACTGCAAGATAGTTCCATAGAGCATGACAATTTGTTTTTTCAACTTTCTCACAGATGGGATATAGAGGGTTCTCAATTACCTTCCTCGTATATAGATTCCACTTGACTGGTAAGCAATTGTTGATAGCTTTCCACACAAATATTTTTATCGCCCTTCGAGCATTCATCTTCCAAATATTCTTCCACCCCTCAATTGCATCAGTGCTATATGAAGACTCCCCACTAACACTTTTCTTCCTACTTAATTGAAAGTGGTAAACTGACTTAACACTAAACTAACCTTTTTTTTAGGGTGCCCAAATCTGTTTGTCAGCCATGTTTGATTAACTACTAAGGATGTTGCAAATTAAGTAAGCCTCTTCTACATTGAAGATCTCCTTTACTAGCTCAGCCTTTCACCTTCCACACCCCTCATCAATCAACTGCTCCACCCTTGCTTCTGGTTCCAGCACTTTATTGGAGATTGAACTTTGAAAGAAGATAGTTTAGGAATCCACATATCCTTTCAAATTTTGATGCTCTTCCCATTATCTATTCTCCATACTAGCCATTCCTTCAAAAGTTTTAAGGAAACCCACAAGCTTCTCCAAATTAGCGAAGGATTACTTCTTAATTTTGCTTCCAACACACTGGTTTTGCCTATAATATTTGTCTTTGAGCACTCTTGCAGTTATGGAACTTGGATTAGTTAAAACCCTCAATCCTTGCTTTGCTAAAAGAACTTTGTTAAAATTTTCTAGCTCTCTAAAGCCCAATCCTCCATTATATTTTGAAACCCCCATCTTTCCCTAGCTCATCCATATCTTCTTATCATTTTCTTTATGTCCCCACCAGAACTTAGACATTAGTGTAGCAAGTTCCTTACACAACCTCTTTGGTAGCAAGAACACGCTCATGTGATAGGTAGGGATCGATTGAATCACTGCTTTTAACAAGAGCTCCTTTCTAGCAGGTGATAGAAATTGGTTCTTCCAAATGCTTATCTTGAGCCATACTCTATCTTTTATATCTCTAAAAGTATTGTTCTTAGATTTTCCCACCATTGTAGGTAGACCTTAAATACTTCTCACAATTGTTCTGCACCCTAGCTCCCAAATCTTTCACAATTCTGTCCTAGTCCTCATTTCTTCCATTTGAGCTGAAAATGATGAAAGTTTTCTGCTTGTTCAAACATTGGCCTAATACCTGCTTATACATCTTCAAAATGCTACTAATTTTCTGTCATTCTTCCTAGCATGCTCTCCCAAAAACTATGCAGTCATATATAAATAGGAGATGAGTAAGTTTTACTCATTCCCTTGCCACTGCCACTCCTTTTATCTTCCCCTTGCTTCTGCCCCATTTATTAGTGAGCTTAGTCCCTCAGCACATAACAGAAATAGGTAGGGGATAATGGATCCCCTTGCCTTAGTCCTCTCATTGGATGAATCACTTGCCTTGTGTAATGTCCAAATGGAAAGTCCAAATCATATGGCCTATACTCCAAAAGGACTAATCAATGATACCATTAGAACTCCATTGGAACTTTATAAAGAGCAAGAACTTCTCATTCTCAAGTAATGTAGGATCCCATACACCACCTACCCTTAATATTATCATATGTGGGTATCACAATCTATCACCCTTAAATTCCCAAGGTCCTCATCAGGCCTGTCCATTGTAGGTGGCACCGCTCAAGTCTCACATTTCTGGTTGGGATAAACTCTAATACCATTTGTAACGCCTCAATGGAGGGTCCAAACCACATGGCCTATACTCTAAAAGGACTAGTCAATGATACAATTGGAGTCCCATTGGAACCTTATAAAGAGTAAGAATTTCTCATTTCCAAGCAGTGTGAGATCTCATACACCACCTACTCTCAATCTTATTATATGGGGGTATCACACTCTAGCTGTCCATTAACTGACACAACATAGGTAACAGAAGAAACACATTCCATTATCAAATTAACCTATCTCTCACCAAATCCCAACTTCTCCATCACGCACTTCAGGAAAGGCCACTCAACTCTCTCATAGGCTTTGGAAATGTCAAGCTTTAAAGCCATTCTGCCCACTCTCCCTTTTAGCCTTGTCTTCATCAAATACATTATCTCATAAGCAGCTATATTATTATCTGAAATTAATCTTCCCTGAATAAAATCATTCTGGTTCTTTGAGACAATACCCTGTAACACTTTCTTCAATCTATTAGCCATGACCTTGGCGATCAACTTATACATCACATTACATAAACTTATTGGCCGAAAGTCCCCTACCTCTTTGGTTCTGCTACCTTTGGGATTAAAGCCACATAAGTGAAATTCAAAGATTTTTCTAGCTTCCCACCATTTAAAAAACTAAGGGCTACATCACATATCTCATCTCTAATAGTACTCCAGAAGGATTCATAAAAACATGCATTAAACCCGTCTGGTCCAAGAGATTTATATGGCCCCATTTGATTCAAAGTTGCCTCCAACTCATCCCTAGTAAAGCTTCTCTCCAGATCATCCCTCATTTTGCTTGTGACTCTCAACTCTATTGACTCTACACACTCCTCCATGAAACTTCTAGAGGAAACTTTAAATCTGTATACTCTAGAGAAATTGTGTCTAAAAGCCTCGGCTATCTCTTCATCTCATTCTTTCAATTTAGACTGAGAATTTAACACAAATAGAATTTGATTTTTCCTCTTTCTTTGGCTGGCACATGCATGGAAGAATTTCATATTTTTGTCACCTAGGCTGTACAAATTTCTTTTTTCCCTTTGCCTCCAGCTTATATCTTCCTATTCCAACAACTTTCCCACTTTCCTATTGTAGCATATGAATTTTTGCAATATTTTTAGGCCCATCCACATCTTGCAACTCTTATATGCTTGTAGAAATTTGTTCAATGATTCTATTTCTTTCCTTATCTTTGTTTTTGAAACCTCTCACCAAAGTCCCACTACAAACCCTTAACAGTTTCTGCACTTGTTTCATAGGCTCATGAGACTGCTGCTTTCCAGACCACACTTCCTCTACTAACCTCCCACACTCTTCCTCCTTTAACCAGCTTGCCTCAAATTTAAGCTAGTGTTTCCTTCTCTTCCTTGTATTACTTACCCTTATTACAGTTAATAGCACTGGTTTATGGTATGAACATCTAGCCACAATCCCCTACACTTCTCTACCACAACTTCTTTAAACCTTCACTTCCATCCATTGTTCACTATAAATCTATCAAGTCTCTCCTTAGTGAAAGTATGATCAGAATGACTATTACTCCATGTAAAAGGATTATCCACACAACGCACATTATACAACCCATTCACCTCCATGGCTTCACGAAACTGGGCTATTTGACTTTAAGCTTTTAGTGCACCTCTCATTTTCGGTCCTGAACTGTCCGAGGGTTCTCAAGTTCTCGGCAATTCCAACTTAATAGTTTCATTGCGACTGGCGGAGCTGCTCCAAAGCCTTTGCCATTGTATCAATCAACATTACCCCCTCCAACCTTAGAATCCATTCTAGGCCTTTTCTCCCTTCCATCATTTACCCCTCACTTCTCCAATTCTCTCACTAAACCTCTTTTTTACAGAAGGAGCATAGTTAATGTGACGCCCCCAAATTCCGCTTGGGATTGAACGGACATTTGAAGCGTCGAGACATGCAACACAAGGTTACCTGCCCCCGTTCATGACATATAAGATGCAATGTTCCTAACATGCATCTAGCATTATGCAATATTCGCAGCGGATATTTTTTTTTTTTCTTTAGCAATACTATGCACCAAACTAAAAATATCCCAAATACTTGAAACATATTTCATACATAAAAACATACTAAAAAGCCGTGATCACTACACTAGTCCAAAATGGTTGTGATCAAAAGAATACTTGAGATACAACTCCAAAAGTACAAGCATTAACCTAAGTTAAATACTATACCATCATCAACATCGCACCGTAGCCTAGATGACCGTATTCAGATGGTCAGATTCCAATTCTTCTTTGGGTCCTGTAACAAGATCTACCATTCGGGGGGAATGGTAGTTGGGACTACCACAGTGAGATTTGATTACAAATCTCAGTAAGTTAACATAAAACTCACACACAGGTTAAAGATGCATGCATGGCAGTAAAAGCATAAATGCATAAGTAAAGTCGTACATAAGCATAGCATAACTTGACATATAACATGACATAACCAGAACTTAAACGTGAACTGAACTTGACTTAACATGACATGAACTTGAGTTTAAAACATAACATGGACTTGAAATGTAGCATGAACGTAAACATGCATAACATAAATATGAACTTGAAAATAACATAAACTTGAACATATCATGACATAAACGTGAACTTGAGACATACTGTAAACGTGAACTTAACATGATGTGAACATGAACTTGGAACATAACTTGATCATGAACATAACATGTACGTGTACATAACAAAACATGAACTTGATCTGAAACTTGACTTATCATGCACTTGATCTGAAACTTGACTTAATACGTACTCCACAGTTGTTGTGGCCCCACGTATTCTACGTGTCACAATTGCTGTGTCTCACGTAGTGTATGCTCCACAGTTGTTGTGGCCCCATACTTCATGCTCCACAGTTGTTGTGGCCCCATGAATACACGTAACATAAAATATAATACGTACTCCACAGTTGTTGTGGCCCCACGTATACACGTAACATAAAATATAATACGTACTCCACAGTTGTTGTGGCCCCACGTATACACGTAACATAAAATATAATACGTACTCCACAGTTGTTGTGGCCCCACGTATACACGTAACATAAAATATAATACGTACTCCACAGTTGTTGTGGCCCCACGTATACAC
Source organism: Carya cathayensis (assembly GCA_011037825.1). Classification (NCBI taxonomy): domain Eukaryota; kingdom Viridiplantae; phylum Streptophyta; class Magnoliopsida; order Fagales; family Juglandaceae; genus Carya; species Carya cathayensis. The sequence goes on along the minus strand of QGSO01000795.1, from coordinate 122,784 downwards.
GTAACATAAAATATAATACGTACTCCACAGTTGTTGTGGCCCCACGTATACACGTAACATAAAATATAATACGTACTCCACAGTTGTTGTGGCCCCACGTATACACGTAACATAAAATATAATACGTACTCCACAGTTGTTGTGGCCCCACGTATACACGTAACATAAAATATAATACGTACTCCACAGTTGTTGTGGCCCCACGTATACACGTAACATAAAATATAATACGTACTCCACAGTTGTTGTGGCCCCACGTATACACGTAACATAAAAAATAATACGTACTCCACAGTTGTTGTGGCCCCACGTATACACGTAACATAAAAATATAATACGTACTCCACAGTTGTTGTGGCCCCACGTATATACGTAACATTAAATATAATACGTACTCCACAGTTGTTGTGGCCCCACGTATTCACGTAACATAAAATATAATACGTACTCCACAGTTGTTGTGGCCCCACGTATTATACGTAACATAACATGTCTTATCTTTCTTAATGCATGAGATATTAATTAATATCATATACTTTTCTAACATGGCGTATACTTGTAAATGGCACAATATGATTTAATCATAACATTTCATGGCATACTTAACATGGCATACTTATAACATACATCATTGTATGACAGAAAAGATTATGTAACAGATAATTATTCATGAGAGATTAAATCATACGTAGCAGATAAACATGTAATGACATAGCATGACATGGCATATACGATAACATACATACATAAATTGTAGTTCTCTTACCCATCACACATACACAATAAACTGATAGTAAGTTAGAGGCTAACTTACCTCGATCGTCGCGTTCTATGAGAATAGAGCGCGAGACACGAGGAACTGCACAACAGCTGGAAGAGGAACACTCAAGTCCTTAAGATTTTCACTTCTGAACTCAATTGCCATATTGTAAGCACTTGCAACACCACGGCCAACTTGAGGTTTCACTATACTCGGAAGAGATAAATTGACTTCAGAAAGCCTTTGCACTAAAACAAGTTCATTAAAATTATCAATAACAACCAAACAAACAACTCATTTCTCAATCCATATACTCTTAGCCATAGTCAACCACAAGATGACACCAGTCATCCCGGACTATAATCCATATCATCACTGCTTCGGGACACTGTCATACAGTTTCCCAACATTACACCATACGCTCCACACTTCTCTGCTACGCCATCCAACCCTTCGTGACACGCCATCCGGTGTATCACGACTTAGTACAGAGTACACTCACGTGAACTCTCTTCCATTCACACTACAAAACCCATCACTGCGATACACGTCTCACGGTGCATCGCTACGCGACACGGAGTACGCGCTACGCGTACTTCCTTCGCTACAACACTCATCAACACGATGCACATCACACGATGCATCGCCATACCACACGGAGTACACTACATGCGTACTCCCTTCCTTCTACGACCCACATCACTACAGCGCACGTCGCGCGGCGCGTCGCTGCATTACACAGAATACGCTACACGCGTATTCTCTTCACACAACCCGCCGTATCACATCTACGGCATCCATCTCACGCCTATACTTCACAGCACAGTCCACAAAACTACAAAATCAAGCCTAACACTTCACAACCACACTTCGTTTCACAACTACGCAGCGAACTCCACAAACACTAACTACACAGTCTACAGCCAACCAAATCAACTATGTTAAACATAAATAACTAAAGATAGAGGGTTATACCATCGACGGGATAACCCGTGCGTCGCTCGCTGCTCGTCACGAACATGCGTCGGAGGAGCATACGTGGCGGTACGGTGTCTGTCCACCACATAAAGTGGTAGTTTGGGCTTGAGAAAGGCTAGGCGTGGTCTTGGAAGACTCACGGTCGCCTTGTGATGGTCAAAGGTGGCGGAGCACGGCGGCATCACGCCGTGAACAGTAACTCCGAACGGTGAGCGGAGGAGACGCGAGGTAGCGAAAAGCCATAGAACTTCATGGAAAGCTAGGGAAAGGTAGAGGAACATGTGGTGGAGCTGTGGTGGCGAGGTGGTGGTCGGACGGTGGCTAACGGCGGCAGATCGGCCGTTTGAAACCATTTTTGGCCTTGGAGAGTGCGGGAGAGTGTGAGCTCTACGAAGCTCCGTTGGCCATGAAATTTCTTGGAGAGGTTCATGAGGATGAGAGGAACAAGATGGTGGTGGTGAAACACCACGGGTGGCCGTGTACGGCGGCGCACGGTGGTGCAACCGAACGGGTGTTTTGAGAAACCCATATGAGAAAAAGTGAGAGTTTGGGAAAAAGAAAGACATGGGGAGGAAGCCCTTGATGTGGTGAATCCAATGGTGGTGCTTGGTGGCTGATTTGGCCGTGTATGGTGGTCCAAAATGGTGAAAAGCCTTAAAAACCCATTTGTTTGGAGGCGAGAGTGGCGGCTAACCGTGGCTCGGATGGAGGTGAAACTTGGAGGGGATGTTCACCGGTGAGAGGGGAAGAAATCTGGGTGGGTGGTGTAGTCCACGCCGCCGGCGAGCGGCGGTTCTGGGCGGAGAAAGAAATCGGCAACAGGGGAGAAAACAGGGCAGGGGCAGCAACTTCCGGGGGCTCTCGGCGACTAACGGCTGGTCCGATGGCTCTGAAAATTGGTGTGTATGAACTATGGTGAAAGGGGAAGAGAATGGCGGGGGTGGTGTACGACACCTCCACCGGACGGCGGAGAAACGGGCGGTCAAAGGGGCGGCGACGGTAATGAGACAAGAAGGAAGAGCACGGGAAGAGAGAGAGAATTGGTGGCCGGCGTTGCACACCTCCGGTGCAGATGTGTTCGCCGGTGAGGGAGGGACATGCCGGAGGTGGAGGTGAGGCACGGCGGCCGGAGGTGGCGCCGGTAGGAAGCTAGAACCGATCAGCTATGGTGGAAGGGTGTAAGTCGACCATGGAGAGAAGGAGAGGAAAGAGAAGGAAAAAAAAGAAAAAAGGAAAAATGAAGGAAAAAGGGTAGGAGCCTAGGTAATAAACTTCAATCCTACGTTTTGGGATCCTCAAATAATTCAACGGTGAATTAAAACACTGATTAAAAACGCGTAAATGTTTTATTTTAAATAAAACACTTTAAATAAAACACCACGATGAATTAAGGTAGAATATTATTTTATAAACTAAAATTTATAAAATAATATTTCCTCATCATTATATAAAATGATAAAGTACCGTTAATTAATCGAAGATGATAAAACCAATTAATTTAAATAAGAGTTTTCAACGTAAAATTAAACATCTTAATATCTTAAAACAACTAAAATATTTAATCTAAGTAATTATCCACAATTATAATATTTTCAGAGCTCATTAAATTATTATAATTGTGCTACTTTAAAAACAAGCTTATCTAATACTTTGAAATTCGATGGATAAGATCCGGGAAAACGCCATCGAGGTACAACGCTTAGGATAAAACTGTTCATGATTTTACAGCTGTCGGTGAAGAACAAATTACGTGATTTACGGAAAAGATAATCTATACGCGTGATTCCAGATGAGGGTAAAGACGAGAGAGATGTGATTGCTGTCGGGAAAGAATCCAAAACTGATAATTTTAGCGGGCTGTTACAGTTAATACATTCACCTGATATATTCCTTCCATGGGCCCTTCTCTTCCATCCACTCCCCTTAGGTTTATCAACCTTCTTTACATTCCCTGTGTTTACTTCTTTTCTATTCTCTGAGCTTTGATTGTCACTGGTCTTCATTGTAGATTCACATTCTTCTTGTTTAGCTCACCCGAAATAAGTTTGGAAGAAATTTGATGTATAGATTTTGCCCTCAAGCCCCCTCCAATCTTGCCCTGCCCATCACTACCCCCACCATTTCCCCTATCCACTTCCTCCCCACCCTTCCTTCCCCCCGTACCACTCAATTTCTCCTCCACACTTCTACTAACATCCTTGATTGCTACCACTTCCACATTAGATCATTCCTTTGACAAATTACCAGGAATCAGAGACATTGACTTGATGATAGTATGCTCCTTTCCTCTCAGTCATTTTTCGGTTGTCAACTAGAGCTCTCAGCCATGATCCAAATTGAAATGGTCCTCCATGTGTATCTCCGCCAATGCATCCTTGCTTATCGTGTGTAATGCAGCCACACCTAAAGCAAATTTTTGGTAGTTTCTCGTATTTAAATGGAATCCACATACTCTACCCTTCAAATACAATTATTCTTCCTCTTGCCAATTTCTTCGTTAAATCACATTCTACTTTTACTCTAAGACATCGACCCCATGCCAGATTGTCTTCTTGCACATCCACTTCCCAAACTTTCCCAATCGATTCCCTATAAGCTCTCCCATACTCCTATTCATCCCTCATAGCGGAAGGTTATACACCTGGATCCAGAATTTTTTTGTGGAGAAATCAAACAAATGGGACTGTGTACTTCCATCAAACACCTTCAGTGCAAAGAGATGGTTATTGAAAAGCCAAGGAAAACCTTCCAAAACTCTATTTCTATTTCCCTAATTTGCAAAGGTTATGACGAAACAATTAGCTCCGATCTCATGGAATTCTATTTTCTTGCTTACACGCCAAATCCTTTCCATCATTGATCTTACAATGTCTCTACCAATTATTCTTTCCGAGCATACTTTCCCCAACAAACTTTTGTCCCCTTTCTTCTTAAGCTCCTCCAGATCACACAAATTTGCCTCTATTGGGTTTGTCTCTTTCTCATTTAGATTCAATCGGTCACAAATCCCCTCTAGTCCTTCCATCATCCCTTCCACTAGCCACTGAAGCAGTAGACACACCACCTTCCTACTCGCCAAGATCCCTAGGAATAGAAGTTGACTATCTTACTTCACCAAAATCACCTACTCGAGACAATAGAGGGAAGACCCCGCATGCCAACCTTACAAAGGACTTGCTGATCATAAGCTATTTATGTAACCTTTTTTATAGTTTTTAAGGAGGGTAATTTTATTTTATTAGAGGGAAAGGGAATATTTACATTGAAATGTTTTTATAGTTTGGAGGGATGATTGCCAGAATTGATTGTTTGGTCTGATTACAAATGATTGGATGGTGGTTTAAGGATGACTTATTACTCAACTTTGTTTTGTCTAATGGGTATTGTGAAGCCTTGAGAGACTGAAGTGATTCACTTTATTTTCTATCTTTATTATGATAATTAAAACTAATCGATTCTCATTATTGGTTAAGGTTTTGGATCTATTTTTATTAGAATAATATTATTGGATTTTGAGATAGATACGTGTGTTGGGATTGTCCCACATTGGCTGTGAAAAGGACTGGTGGTCAGTTTATAAGTATGAGAAAAAACATCACCTCTTAAGTTAACTTTTGAGACTGAGAGAGGCACGTGATCATCCAACAACGTGACCCTTATATCCTATTATGAGATACATATTCCAAATTTAGTAGGGTCCAATTCTAATAAAAACTAAATTCAAGACAAATGGGTATGTTTAGTTGTTGAAATCAACTCAATTCATTTCAAACGAATCATTGAAGGGATTCTCTAGTTTTTTAACTTCTTGTAAAAAAAGTTAAAACTCATATCAATATACTTTATAAATTCAAACACCTATCTCAAATCACCTCAACATCCTAATGCAGCATACTTGAAGTTAGACAGTTTTTTGAATCCCATGAATGATGGAGGATCTCTACATTCATATCGCTTTGAAGGTAAAATAGCTTAAAAAATTACTCTACAAGCATTTATAAAATTCAGATTCTTTCAACTTTTCATTTGAGTTTTAGCATTAAGATTTGTTTGGATGTTAAAATGAGATGAAAAATTTGTAAATAATAGTGAAATAATTTGTAAATAGTAGTGAAATAATTTGAGTTAAAATGTTTTATTAAGTTTTGAGAAAACATAGAGAAAAAAGTGAATATAACAAATTATAAAATTAAAATATTGTTAGAATATAATTTGTTAATATTATTTTTATTTTGGAATTAAAAAAGTGAAATTATTTTTTATGTTTTATTTGTAAAAATTTGAAAAAGTTGTAACGATCAGATAAAAAAGTTGAAAATTTAAAAATTAAAAATATTTGTATTTAAATAATGTTTGAATATTGAGATAAGATGAGATACGTTGAGATAATCTCAACATCCAAACTAGACCCAAAAAAATATTTTAAAAGTTGAGTCATACTTATAAATGTACAAGATGCATTCTAGAAATTCAGATACTTCAGAGTTTCGAGTCTAATTTTAAAATGTAGAGCACGAAGAAATAAGTATATATAACAAATAGAGTTTTGTTACTTATTATTCCACACACAACACAACATATTTATTTATTTATTTTTATTCATTTTAAACTAATTGAGTTCTTCTATTTATTATCTATACATTACACATTTAATGAGGAAAAAAATTAAAAAATAAAAAAAAATCATGTATACTGTGTGATGTATAGATAATAAATAGAATTTAAAAAAACAATTTGACTACATTTAATTATGCCTCCTATATCCTCATTTTATGTGTACATTTTTTCACTTAATATTTCACTAAATTGAATATAGGTAACTATCTCCATCTATAAATGTTGATATGATATTATCTAATTTGAAAGTAAAATTTAAAATCTAATTTTAGAATTTCTCAATATGTCATTGTCATAAATTTATAAGGTGTATGAAATTGGATTATTGTTTAAATTATCAGAGCTTTAAATTAGAGTACGGATGGGATGGGATGGAATGGTCCTTGCCTGGAACGGAATAGGTTGTTACCGTAGGAACAATTATAACCTCTATCTCCATGTCTTCTTTCAAAGTGATTGATTGAAGCAATCTGCTGTGCTGTTGTGATTGGATCTCCTCCCACCCTATTACTTCACACTGGCTCCTAGCTGGATATTGGGCGTTGTCATTGTCCTCGTTTCCATTCAATCCAGCCCCCGTACTTCAAACCTATATTACTTTTACCTTTCTTTTTAAAAGTAATAATTTATTAATTAAATTATTTTATTTATAATTCGTTTTCGTAAACTTATACAATAATATTTAACTTTTAATTAAATTATATCACTTAAATATTTTAGAAAAATGTCAAGTGATCCTCTAATTTTATCTTTTCAATTATAATTATTTTTAATAATTAAAAAAATAACTATTAGTAAATATGTATTTTTTTAAAAGAATAATATTACATATAGTTGTAGAATACATAAACGTGGTATAGTAGTTTTAAAAAAGAATAAAATTTATTATTAAAAGATTAATTTTTTATATAGATATCATATTTATTTATTTTTTTAAAATAATTGTGTATCAATTGCACATTCATTATTATAAATATTATTTATTTTCTTTTAAATATTTAAAAAACATTCAAAAGAAGAAAAAAAAAAGGTTCAAATATACTTGGAACATATCGAGCATGCTGAGCCGCCCCTAGCGTTGCCAAACATTTTATTATGTCTATTAGGAAAACAGTGAAAACACTACTATGCCCCCAAAGTGTACCGCTCTAGTGGTCAATTTTTTTTATTTAATAATTAAGAAAATAATTTTTAATCTATTGATATATTTTTTTTTATTTTTTAAAAATATTTAAATATGTTTAAAACATATGAAAAGCAAAAAAAGAAAAAATTAAAAAGTAATTTTAACCTTTGCTCAGCTAGCAGTAACAACTGAGCAGCATAGTAGCACGACTCTGCCTATTATCTATGTTGATTAAAAATAAGTTAAATAAACTTTTTAATTTTCTATAATTATTTTTAAAGAATAATTTTACTTATCATTTCTATACATTATATTTATTTTATTTTATTTTATAATAAGTATATGGTTTATAAATAATAAGTAGAACAACTTAATTAATTTAATAAAAATATAATAAAATTAAAATTAAAAATTTTGAAAAATAATAAAAAAATAATTTAGAAACATATGGCGTGTAACGATAAGCAATTTTCATATTTAAATCAAGGGAAGAGTTTGCAAGTCATTAAAGTGAGTTCAGTCAGTGAAGTCACGTGAATTACCTTCCCCCACCACCCCCCCTCTTTCTCTCTCTCCGTTTGATCCTGCTGCCAATGCCAGAGGATCCAGATCAGTATCGTATCTCCACATAATAAGTTCTGCTACCTCTCGCTTATCTGCAAATAATAATAATATCGTACCTCCGTTTGATTCACTCATAAATAGCGATAGATGTTTCTCTGATCTGTGAGACCCATTCTATATATATAAATATATATATATATATATATATATATTGACTTTGATTTGCAAAGCAACGTGGTGGGTGGTAAGCGTTAGGTGGGTGATGATTACTTGTAACTATTTGTTGAGTCATAATTAGAAATCTCGTCTTTTCATCCAATCCAACACCATTTTACCTCATTTCATTAATAAGATGGGGAATCAATGCATGCATGGTTGAATCTTGATTCCTAACATATTTATTGAAACCAACACTTTTTTTGAGTTTTATATGAAGTCAACTTTTATATCGTATAACATATTTATGTAAAATATAAAAGATATTAAAAAATTAAAAAATTTAATTATATATAAAATTAAGGCATAGTTTGTTACATAAATCAGACCATCTAATCTCATATCATATAATTATTAAAACTTATACATAAAATATAATAAAAATTTAAATTTTTAAATTTTATAATAAAAATTATATTATAATAATATCTTATTAACTTTTATCTTATTTGTTTAATCAAACGAGGTCTGAGCTCTGTTTGATATTACAAATGGTCATACTCAATCTTGTCTCAATATCTAAATATATTTTTTAATTTTAAATTTTCAAATTTCTTATCTATTCATTACAATTTTTTTTTATTATCAAAATTTCAAATAAAACTCAAAAAATAATTCAACTTTTTAAAATCGTAATATAAAAGTAAAATTAAAATTATATTATAATAATATTTTAATTTTATAATATTTTTATTTAATTTTTCTTTTTTATTTTCTAAAACCTCATAAAACATCTTAATTCAAAATATTTCATTATTATTTACAAATAAATAATAATATACACATAATACATTTCATAACACATTTCTCAATACTTATTATAAAAATATGAATTTTCTTGAATAATAATATTATTTTTATAAAATATTTTATAAAAATATCTCTGTGATATGTATTTATATTTTTATTACTAAATTATTTTATTTATATTCACATATTTCACTAAACGAGAATTAAAACTCAGACTTAAGCCTAAAAGTACACGCTACGACCGATCTTCTGAATAATTTATAGGAAAGTGATAGCCCTATAGAATTCCCGAGCTCTGAGACTTGTCATTTCGCAGACCCACCAGTACAAGGACGGTTGATTTCTGGAGTTACCGAAAGTGCAATTACGTGTCCAAAAGCACTGGACTGTGGCCGACTCATACAACAAAAATTAAAAAAAAAAATCAAAAAGAAAAGAAGTTGCGATCCATGTTGCATCTTTTGGGTCACTCTGATTCTCTCCAAAAACTTTGATGAAGATTCTCAGTGCCCACTTCTTATTTCTTTAGTATGAAATCCATGACCATTATTTTTAATTAATTTCTTAGTCAAATTATGAAATTACGATATCATTGCTTTCAATAGCCCCAAGAGACGCCACGTGTCCGGAGAGTTTCCTTCCACTTTTTGGTGATCAGGAGAGGCTTGAATGGAAAATTACGCTTTTTTTGCTATCACAGCTACAATAATTAACTGTTGCATTCCTATTATTTATTTATTTTTATTTTATAATTCCTTATCATACTAGTTAATATAACATATTATAAATCATTTATTTAAATAAAAAATTTAAAATATGACATCAATTGATGTAATTAAGAATGACGATATATATATTTTTTAATATTATTTTTATTTTAAGATTCGAAAAAATTAAATTATTTATTTTATTTTATATGAGAATGTGAGAAAGTTGTAATGATTATATGAGATGAGATGATTTGAGAAGAATTGTTAAAACAAATGAGGCTCAAAAAGGGTTGACAAGAATTCAACATATTTCGTAATATTTATTCAATATTGAAATTTAAAATTAAGATTGTCATAATTTACAAAATATAATGTGAAGTTCAAGATTTGGTGTTTAGTTTGGAGTTTAATAATAGAAAAATATCTATTTTTAAGTCATATGTTTTAAGCATTTAACACATTATATTATCTACATCAAGCACACAATACATAATTATTCTAAGGTATTCTTAAACTATTAATTACTTTTTTATAAATTATTTTATTAATATTTATAAATATTTTATAATATCTCAATGAGCCATTGGTTGTTATAAATTTATACAGAATTCTACTACAATAACGAATGCACTCACTTGAATTATACGTAGCAAAACTACATTTTGAAAAATGAATTAAGTTGACACGTGGATAAAGCAACATTATATTATAGCCTACGGATATCAAAGTATCAATTATTACTCAAAGGTTCCAAAGAAAAGAAACAGGAGGATAGGAAAGGTTTGAATCTGACGGTCCATAATAAGATCATCGTTGCTCGAATCGTTACACGTGTTTGCAACGAACCCGGCTTAAAGAACATAATTAAAAATAAGGAATACGATATATAATATATTTCATCGTCACGCGCATATAAAGTGCGTTGAGATACAACGACCAATCATAACACCAGAACCGGCCCTGCCTTTTCAAACTAACCATGATACCTTAACGCGCCCAATCCTCGCGTGAGGTCTCGCCTTCTCTCCTCTCTTAAACGTGAACAACTCGTAGAAGGACATCTCTCTCGGTCTCTCTTGGATTCATGCGCTCTCGGAGCGAATTCTTCTGTTTCGGCTAATCGAAACCCTAGATTCGCTTCCATTCTCTTCAGGTACTTCTTCCAGATTCGTTTTCCTTTTTGTTTCGTTGTTTTTTCGCCATTTTTGGACGACTCCTGCGCGTAGATCCGTTCTTCTTTCTGTTCTCTCTTCTTTTTCCACTTTGCTTTCGCTTATTAAAATTCTATCCCCCATTGGCTCGCGAATTTCGTATATTTATATCATTCTCCTCCGTTTTAATGCCCCCGTTTAAATTATTATGTTTTCATTGAATTTTCTGGATTTATCTTGTCGTTAATTCGCACAATGCATATGTGGAAGACTGTTAAAGACCCTGAGGTGCTCCTCGTTTTTGCTGCTTTCTGTTCCTTTACCATAATCTGTTTCAGATTCTAATATTGATAAAACTTTTTTTTGCTTTTGTTTTCGAAAGTATTTTGTCTTGGAAGTGTTTTAAGGAGTCGGAGTAAGCGCTCTCTTTGAATTCTGCTTAACAACATGGTGGAAAGGTCTTTAATTTTCAGGCTTCCTCCATTTTGCATTGAAGTATGTGACTTTCTTATAAGTCAAAAGTTGTTTTTATTTTCTTGCTTTATGAATCTCGTTTTTCTTATTTTTCCTTTCTTCTCTTATTCTAGATTCTTTGTTGTTTATAAGATTTCACATACTTATTTTGTAGCTGCATTTTAGTTCTCCGTTCATTCGGTTGAATCCGTGATCTGCATTTTGGCGATGAAAGCCAAATTTTTTTTATTTGACCTATTTTGATGAGAAAATGGAGTACAAAGCAGAAATAGATCTTTGATTCCTATGTTTTTATTTTTATTTTTTTAATTTTTTTTAGTTCCCCATACAAAATTGAACCCAGCCAAGCCACGCGGTTAAGAGCTAAAGGTAGGCTGAGCCAGCTTGTTCTGAATGGATTTTGCGGTTTTCTATTCTACTAATAATTAAGCTGAAATATCCAACATAGAAAATGAAGCTCTAGATTTTAAATTCATTTTCTTACCTTCTCCCTACTTGGGCCAAGTTGAGAAGTAGCTACGGTAATAGAAATATTTATCTACTGTGAACTTTTTTTTCTTTTACATTCTTCCTGACGTTTAAACGTTGTGGGGTTTTTGATGCTTCCTTATTGTCAGAGGGGGCCCTGCTTCAGTTATTCACCTAGCTTATGAAAATGGACCTGGAAGATAAATTTCTGGCCAAAGGTACAGTTTTGATCTATCCTCTGTTTTTATATATTCGCTAGACATTATTGCCTTTATGTTGCCTTTTGAGTCTTTGTGTTACGGGGGGGTAGTAGTGGAAAAACAGAAGAGGGTGGCAATCATTAATGGTGGTTTATAACACGGCCGTACTGTACTTAGATTTGTGACGTGGTTTAAGTATAGATGACGTTAGACAGTGGGAAAGTTTTATCATAATTTCCTTGTAGTTATGTCAATTGTTGTCGATGTGAGTGTTGTTATCCCAGTCTTCTTCTAATGAAATATGTTGCTTATTAAGTTCATGAAGTTATTTCTTCTGGCTATTATTGAAGGTTCTTGTTTCCCATCATCGTGGCAACACACAGAATTTACGTGTATGAACATTGTTCTACTGGTTTGCCTTTTAATTGCTGAAGCGTTTCCTGTGGTAAATGGAAATCTTGCTTGCAATTTAGCATCTCAGCTGTATTTTCCCTGGCATTTGTGATGCACGGCCAACAAGCCCCTAGCGATCTTGGTAGGCTCAGGGATGTGGGAATTAGGAATTTGCTCAGACTCTAATTTCCCTATTACTTGAACATTCTAAAGAGATGTTATTCAGTCCCACATAAAGGTAGTTGTTATAGAAATTGCAAATTTACCTCAAATTTGGGAATTTTGTTTCTTCTGAGCTACTATATGTTGAACATGGTGACATCATTTTTAATTGAGGTTTGTTATGACAATTTGTGCTTGACATTTAATTAACTCGTGAATGTTGCTCAGGATAAGAATTTTGTTGGTATTCATATGCTATTTAAATTTCAATGGACTATATAACTACTAGGCTTAGAGTTTCTGTTATTGGTATGGGCTAGATAGAAGTGAGGGATAAGAAAGGTGAATAGATGGAGGGTGATGTTGTGGGCTTAAAACCCCTTGGGTTGTTGTGTACATTTGGATGAAAGGGGAGAAAAAGAAATGTGATGGATATAAGTTGAAACCTGTGTCAGAAGATAGAAGTAATGCAGAAGAAAGAATCAATTACGAGGAAATATGATATGCAGTTCAGAACCAAATAGCTAGCTTCTTGGAGAGCATCTGAATGGATCAAAAGCTTTAAGACAACATGTAGGATTCAAGGGAAGCTATTGATACAGACAAGCTGTTTTGACCTATCTTACTAGATGCTGTCAGCTGTTCATGCTTTATAAGCAATCAGTTTATTCTCATTTTAGAAAGTAAAAGAAATTGAGGGATAAATACGTTTCTATTTTTATCCCATCCCAATAATATTAATTAATGCCTTCAAAGGGTTATAAAAACATTTTTAGTTTCCAAAGAAAAAAAGATGCCAGATCAGAACTCCATATCTGCTGTGAGATTTTCTCATCTTGCTGTCTAAAATGCCTAACAAAACTGATTATTGAACTTTGCTGGCTTCCAAATATGGATAGTTGGCTATTCCATCCATATTTATCAAATTTTAAACTTTTTAGTGTATGTTACAGCAATATCTATACGTACATCCAACTTTCTGCTTTTATGGGATATGACATTGGAATCAAATAAACAGATGGCATGTTGTCATAAGGAGTTCAGGTCATTGCATTGACAAGTAAGACTGTTAACAGACCAGCTTAGACTGTTAATAGACCAGTCCCTTGGTTTGACATTCAGTAATCAATTCCAATTTCTTAGATTCATCAACTACCAAGTTGAATTTTAATTTCAGTCGATCGAGGATCTGTTTGGACAAAAAACATTGGCTGGCTAATATTGAAAGTTTAGATACACTCACAAACACAACATGGACACTATACACGTAAAGCCAATTTAATCCAAGTAGTCTTGAGTATCTTGAGCTGGGGCTGCTCCTCTGTTAGCTTCTAGGGGTGTTAAATCGTGTTAACGGATTGTGTTCGTGTCGTGTCAAGGCATGTATATTATACTATATGGGTAAACCCGAAGCCGACCTATTAAGCTTATTGTGTCAAAATATCAAATCCTAACACGACATATTAACATAGCGAGTTGTGTCGTGTCAATCCGTTTATGTAAATGGATTGAATAAACCCAAAATTAATTGGTTTGACCTTATTAAATTTAGTATAATTTTATATAAATGTTAAAATCACAATATCTATAAAAATGATAAAACTAAGTACAAATCTAAAATTACAATTCAAACAATAAAAATATCGAAATTAAAATTCTAAAAATATTATTTTTAGGTGTAAGGGTATAATTGTAACTTTAACTTTCTTAACTGGTCATAACGGGTTATAAAGTGTCAAAACAGGTTGACCCATTATCAACCCTTTAAATAATCGTGTTTTAATGGTACAATCCTAATTTCTGAAACAACTTGTCTTTGACTTGGGTTTCATGTCAGATTTTCTAATTGAGATGAGAAGACCCGATGTCTTGTCATGTTTTTCATCCATAATTGAATAAAATTTTTACTTACCAAAAAATAAAATGTTTTGATTCCATAAGACTGCTTTATGCAGGAGCTTCTGTCATTGTTAAGAGGATTTGATTTGTTGATTATGCTTATAGTTCAAGATGGTTAGGAACAAGAAACTTATCATTCTGTTCCCCATATTAAAAAATAAGCAATTCTCTGATTATTTTTTCTGTTTCAAGTTATGACTTAGTTGACTGTTGAATGTAACTAAAACTCAGGTTAATATATGATTACTTTATCCTTTTTTTTTTGGCCTTTTATTTTTTTTGCAATTTAAAGGGCCTAGATTTTTTTCCCACCATGAAAGGTATCTAATGTGCCACAATCTAGTAGTTTTGACAGAGGAATGGAGCAAATAATTGTTTACTGGGGTGGTCAGCCAGGCTCATTCAAATTCAAATTTATTTGTTACCTTTTTTATATTTTAATATTGGATTTTCAACTAGTTACTCATGGGTGAATTGAGACAACTGGTTTCTTTTGAGTCATGATGGGTGTGACAGTTTTGTAGCTCATATATGGCAGATAAATTATTCCTGCAACTGTGTTCCTCTCGAGTTTTAACATGTTCAAGGGACAAATGAGATGGCATTTTGTATTTATTTGCTGATTCAATGTTGTGGTTATTTGGGAATCCCCTTTCTCTACGAGAGCATTTATTCCCCTATTGTTACAATTGGTCTTGTTTGTATTATTGTTATTGTTGTTACTATTTGATGCTGGAATTATTTGAGCAGAACCCCTAGGGGTTGGCTCAAGTGGTAAAGGGGCTTGGGGGTACGCTCTCCTCAGGTCTAAGGTTCAAATCCCCTTGGGTGCAAACAATCTCTATGGGCCATTGGATTGGGTGATTTTTCCCTTGAATTACTCGAGGTGCACTTGCGAGTAACTCCTTGCTGAAGGCCTGTGCACCCCCGGGGTTAGTTGGAATGTTGTTCTCAGACATCCGGTGCCAGTCAAAAAAAATTATTTGAGCAACATCCTTACATTCCATGGCCAACTATCTTGAGAGGCATAGAGCCTGGGTCAGGAGAGTTGATGTGTGGGGTAGTTGTCTATTGAATTGAAGTAACTATAGATGCGGAATGTGGTGCGAGTGGTATCCTTCCAATACATTAGATCGGTGGAGCAACATGCTGGCAAACATCTTATGATGCATTCTAATTACATTGGTGTAATTTAGATGAAGATTTAGAGGTGTTCGAGGAGAAACATTAAGGAGGTTTCTTTAGAAAAGGGTTAGTTAATGTTACAATTGGAGCTCACTGAAATCATTATAAAGGGCATGAACTTTCTCCTCCCAAGTAATGTGGGATCCCATTCTCCAGCTTTCTATACACCTATGATGGACTTAACCCGATGAGGATGCCGGGTAGCTAAAGGGTCCAGAGTGTGATACCTTGGATTGTGTTTAGGAAGCTGGTGAATAGGGTCCCACATTGCTTGGGAGGGAAAAGTTTAAGCTCTTTATACTGCTGATTTTAAGGAGCTCCAATTATAACATTGACTAGTTCTTTTGGAGTATGGGCCTAGATGTGGCTTGGGCCTTCTTGAATTTTTACACGAAATTGGTTAGAGAAAAGCAGATAGTTGGCCTTTGGCCCTTTGATTTGTGCTTCTACCCATTTAAGGATAATATGCCTTTAAAGTTTGTCTTTATTCTTTATATATTTGTATATCCAGTAAATATTTTCTCATATTTTTAGTTTGTCTCTTCTTCCTGTCTAGTTTCTGGCGTTCAGAGCCTTTCTTCCAGTGTGCAAAGCACCCCAGAGAAAAATGGGCATTCAGATGATGCTTCAAGAAGTCCAGAACTCCTTCAAGAGTTTCTGAAATCTGGCCCAAAGAAGGAACTTCTTCGAACATGCTTTGATAAGGAAAGGAAAAACTCATCAAAAAGCAGAATGACAGAACTTCATAAGACTAATAATAAAACCATAAAGAAGCAGGACTCTAGGAAAGCTTCTTCAAGTTCCAACTTTCAGTCTTTTAGTAAGCAACAACGGAAGGGGGAAAATCCTATGCGACTCCCATCGGCTGCTGAACAGTCTCCTGGTTTTGGATATACGAAGTCATGGATCTGTAAAAATTCTGCTTGTAGAGCTGTTATATCCATAGATGACACATTTTGCAAGAGGTGCTCTTGTTGCATCTGTCACTTATTTGATGACAATAAGGATCCTAGTCTTTGGTTGGTATGCACATCTGAATCTGTTCAGGGAGATTCCTGTGGGTTATCTTGTCACATTGAGTGTGCTCTTCAACGTGAAAAGGTGGGGGTTGTCGATCTTGGGCAATTGATGCAGCTAGATGGTAGTTACTGCTGTGCTTCTTGTGGCAAAGTTTCAGGGATACTTGGGTATGTATTGTCTTGCATCTTCCGAGTCATTGGTGAACTTTTAGCTCTAACACTTGATGGGCTGTTCTCTTGCCTTCACTGTGGAATTCTTGCCCAGCCATGAATCAGGCACATTGTTAATTGTTGTCAATTTTTACTTTACTGACGTGGTTGATGGCTCTTATTTTTTTTTCCCTTTGCTCCCTTTAGTTTGTTGTATTTGTTTTTGTTTTTCATAAGAACTTTGGGTGGGGTGGTGATATTTAATTGTTTTCCTGGTACTAAAATAAGTATTTAGCATCACAATAGCTATTGATGGCTGTAAATGTTTTTGCTGGAAATGATTTGAATGAGATATGCTGGGCCCTAGTGAACTTACTAGCTGGTGGATAGAGGAGATCCTTCGTGTTTTATACTGAGATGGAATCCAAAAACAGCAGTGCATGAAAGTTAATCCTGTTGTTTTGGTCATATATATTTGGCCTAGCACTGATGGGAGTGTTGTGATCTTATCTGGCAGATGCTGGAAGAAGCAGTTAGTAATTGCGAAGGATGCTCGTCGTGTTGACGTTCTATGTTATAGAATATACTTGAGTTCCAGGCTTCTGGAAGGCACATCCAGGTTTAAAGAACTGCATGAGATTGTAAAAGATGCGAAGGCTAAACTAGAAACTGAAGTGGGCCCAGTGAATGGAGTATCTGCCAAGATGGCGCGTGGCATTGTCAGCAGACTCTCTATCGCCAGTGATGTGCAGAAACTCTGTTCTCTTGCAATAGAGAAAGCAGATGAATGGCTGGCCACTGTTTCCGATGTGAACCCAACTTGTAGAGGTTGGAAAACCTACTATTTGGCCTTCTGTTTCTTTAATTATTTTGAAGGACATGTACCTATCAAAAAAAAAATATATTTTGAAGGACATGTACAAAATTTACTTTCATAATTAACTGATTTTCTTCGTTTCCTTGCAGAAGATTCCCTTCCCGCTGCTTGCAAGTTCTTTTTTGAAGAAGTAACATCATCCTCTGTTGTGATTATCTTGATTGAACTCTCTAAGGCATCATCTGATAATATTAAGGGCTACAAGCTCTGGTATTGCCAAAGTAAAGAAGAGACACAAACAAAAGAACCCATTTGTGTTTTTCCCAAAGCACAGAGAAGGATTAAAATTTCCAATCTGCAGCCCTGCACAGAATATACCTTTCGAATAATTTCTTATACAGAGGCAGGTGACTTGGGGCATTCTGAGGCCAAGTGCTTCACCAAGAGTGTTGAGATAATTCACAAGAATCCGAATTCAGCAGTTGCCTTGTACTGTAAGAAAGAGAATCCCATCATTGATGGCAGTTATTTGAGTTCCAAAAGGGAGCCTAAGAATACAACCGAAGTTGGTTTTTCTTCTGGATTTAAGGTTCGAGACCTTGGGAAGATCCTGCATCTGGCTTGGGCCCAAGAGCAAGACTGCTTTGAAGGGTTTTGCGGTCCCGAGGTGGAAAAATGCTGTGGAGTAGGCAAAGTGGTCAAGCCTGAAGCTCTTGAAGAAGAACGGTTACCTTTTGTTTCACGTGGGCTTGACTTGAATGTTGTTTCAGTGCCAGATTTGAATGAAGAGCTCACCCCTCCATTTGAGTCCTCCAGGGATGAAGATAATGGATGCACTTTGCAGCAGACTGTTGAGGCAGATGATGATGCTGCTTCCCATGACTTAAAGAAGAATGGTCTGGCTAGGTCACATGGTAGTGATGACTCACAGACATGGACACATGGGCCAGCTGTTGATTCCCGGCCAGAGTTTTGCAGGAAAAGGGTTGCAAACTCTAATGAAGAGACACATGATTGTGACAGCACTTTGATAAATGGCTCACCGCTTCGAATCTCCAATGGTTCATGTTGCTTGGATGAGAACTTTGAGTACTGTGTGAAGATAATCCGATGGCTGGAATGCGAGGGTCACATTAAACAGGAATTTAGATTGAAATTGTTAACATGGTTTAGCTTGAGATCAACAGAGCAAGAACGTAGGGTGGTCAACACATTCATTCGAACATTGATTGATGATCCTAGTAGCTTAGCAGGACAACTAGTCGACTCCTTTTCTGATATTATATCTTTCAAGATGCCACGAAACGGATTCTGTAGTAAGCTGTGGCATTGAACAAGGGGGCAGCAACAGCAGTTTAATTTACAGGATTGCTAATTTGCTTCATGTTTAATTTTTTTTCCTTGCGATAAATTATCCCTGATTGCCTTCACCGTTCATTGTACAGGCATTTTTTCTTAGTCAACGTTGATTTGAGTTGGTGATTGCAGAGAGTACCTGATGATTCTTGGAAAAAGGGTGGGGAGGGGGGGTCGGGGGGAGCGGGGGGAGGGCTGGGGCTGGGGCCGGGCCTGCTGTAGAAAGGCACTTTCCATCTCCTATATTCTCTAATTAGAATTGAACATTGAAGGAGTAGCATTATTCATTTATGGGGATGATATATTTATTAGTTACTTTATCATTGCCTTCTTTAAATCAAAGAAGGATGTACATCAAATCGATCCAGGATTTTACATGATTATGTTAAAACGGTACATTCTGATGCAAACAGTCCATTCAGTGGGGGATTAATATGGCAAATTATGACAAATTGGCAAATGACACCAGGTCTCATTGTTCATATTAGTCTCATCTGTGTATTTCTCTAGTAAATGTTCTATTCGTTTTATAAAGATAGTAGTTGCCTCTAATTGCAAAGTTAGGTTGCCAACGCATAACTTCAACGAATATGCCTTCAGAATTCTGATGCCAGTGGTCAAAACTTGTTTGGAGAATATTTCAAACTGTGAGGCATTCGCGTTCTCAAGTGTTGGATGTATAAATTTGTGCAGAACGACTACAGCGTACGCATAATATTATTTGGGGGATACCCTTTATTTTGCAAGTATTTTAACGAATAAGTTTCTTACCTGCTCTGTCTGTGTCGGACTTATTTCACAAGAGAATTATGTTCCATTATCAGTTGTAAACTGTTCTGGTCAGCCTAAAAGACTTGAAAGGTCTATATGGGTTTGAGAACTCTGCTACTCCTAAACCTGCCTGTGTTGAAGCTAATATTTCCATCCTCAAACGAAATTTACAATTCAAGTAACTTTGGGAAATTTCCATAGCAATCATAATTAGTAATTTGAACCTGAAGATTTAACAGCCTATTACTTGATCATTGTCTGTATTCTTTTCCCTCTTGAGAATGTCCGTTATCAATAAAATTTTTCTAGGCACTATCTATATTCATGTCATGCTGAACATATCTAATTACTGGCAACTTTGTAGAACATTCATACAAAGTAAAACCACCAAACTCCTGGTTCTTGTTTTGGAAGATCCTCAACCATATTCTCATTTTCTTCGTGGCAGCTTCTCATTCCCCATTGTATGAACTTCCTGTGCAAATTTTGTTTGAACTCAGCCCCAGACTTAGAAATGGTTTGAATTTAAAAGTTTTGGGGTCTTTTTCATTGCTTTGGGAGGCGTTATTGCAATTTTCTATGTACCACAATCGACTCTGACATTCTTTCATATCAGCAACAAAACAAACAATATCATGCCGATAATGTCTACCTATAGAAGTGGAAACTTAAATTTTTGAAAGTTTTACATAGAGAATTCCTTGATTTATGCTGGTAAATTCAGATACTCCACAAGTTTCAAGTTAAACGGAATGTTGTTTATTTGTCTAAGGCTTGTTTGCCTACAAGGGTTATTGAAATTTCCCTATGTCTGCTTTGACTTTAGTTGGGTGAGAAATCATCTTTTTCTTTCTAGTAACTACAGTTGCCACAAACGATAAATCTATAAAGGCAATCAGGGTGAAGGTACCAGATTCACATGAAGAATTCCTATATCCTGCAACTGTTAGAAGGAATGATTGTTCTTCACAAAATGTGTAATGGAGGATTTCATCAATTTAATTTGAAAAAAAGCCTGTGTCATGAAAAGTTTAGACTTGTTACATATGCTCTTAGTTGTAACAATTAAACTTCAGTAAGTCATGGTAACATTCTAGAAGTGATGAAATAAAGAAGTGATTACTGGACACCCGGCTACTTTACAATTACATTTGTGAATGTGTGTCTACATGTGCTGCCGAGGATTTGTTGTCATAGCACTAGTAGCTGCATGCTATATGATATGGGGTTTCAAACCTCTTTACTTCAAGTCCATGAATTGCAACAGCATATACTTGTTTTTTTCAATGACAAGGAATTCTGGAGACTGCAAACGCAACATGTCTTTTACAAACGCATATACATATCACTCAAAACTTGGAACCTCTTGGTTTTTCTTGCCCTCTACGAGAAGTACAAAGGACTACCTTACATGGAAAAATGTTGTCACTGATTCTTATTATGATATCAGGGGGGTTATCATAGATCTTCCGTGTGTTTATTGGAGGAAGAATTCACTGCATAGTCAAAATTGTGCACATGGTTGACACTAAACTCTGAACATAATAACACTTAAAAATAAAAACTGCCAAAAATCGCAAAATAAGTTTGTTAGAAAGCTTCCCTATCTCACTCTTTTGGTTTTATATTTATGAAGAATATATTGGCAAATAATGAGTGTCCAAAAGTTGAAAATAAGACAGTCGGTAGCAGAATAAATAACTGATTTCATGCGTTTTTAAAGAACTTTTATAAATTTTTTGAAAATTTTTGCATGTCTTTATTTTTATTTTCTTTATTTTGGTAGTTTTTCATATTTTTTTCAGAATATCATGATAAAGACACCCAAAAAAAAAAAAAAAGAAAAAAAAAAAGTGAAGGAAAGGAACAAGTAAAAGAATCTGCAGGTGGCGAGATATAGAGAATGCTTTTATTTCTCCATGACCTTGTGCAAAGCTATAGAGAAGTCATAATCTGACATCAAATCCTTGCATTGTTTAGTTTTAGAATAGCCAATAGATATATAAATCTTGAGGTGGCTGCTGAAATATATGTGGTTCAAGTCAAAAGAGACAAGAGTTGATGGGATTAATTGTTCAGGCGTGCAAATGCTATATATGCCAGTCGTTTACAATGCTGATTATTCAAAGCAGACTTTCTAGGAAAAAACGAGCCCTTGAAAGCCTACAGTGGAGCTGATTTCAGATGATGTTGCTGTGAGGTTGGAAACTTCTTGTCTAACCTTTTCTGTCCTTTGACTAATGGGTGCTAATTTGGCTCATTACAGGAAGAATGGATAAGGGATCAAAAACTGCAATATGCAGATGTTCCAGATTCCCATTCGGACAGGTGCAGCTGACTAGTCTTTAGTGTCCAAAATTTAATTACGTGTATGCGTACTACATGCAGCTAGTTCACAATGGTGAAGCTCAATAAGAAAGCTTGTCATTAAAACTCCGGTGATCCTCCAGTTTAAACTCGAGCTCAGGCTGTCGTTTGCGTGGATAAATAATTCAACACAGTGGCCACAGGCACTATTATTTTTTTGGTTGGGGGTTGGGGGCTGTTAACTGGGTATGTCACATGACATCTTGACATGCATTAATTATGAAAATCAAAACTAGAATTTTAAGATAATTAGACAGATAAATTGTGACAGTCGACCGACGATCAGGATACCTTGAATAACATCTGAGCCTATAATCCAAACAGTTTGGTGAAACTCAATATTACCATTGAGATCATTATATATATAGGTAGACTTCTCTTTCTCCAAGCAAAGTGGTGTTTCATTTACTGTATTCGTATCCTAATCCAGATTATCGAGTAAATGAATACTATAATGATAAGCTGCATATGTAATGTATTGATAAAACAAGTGATGCAAGAACCCAACTCAAATAACCAAATTTATTGAATGAGAGGACTACCCATCTTTATATTTCACTATCATAATGCCTGATCTTGGTAAAACTCTGGACTATTTTTATTTTTACTTTTTTCTAAGCAAGTCAATAACATTAAACTAAAAACATGATACAAGCGGAGGGGTGGGGTTCCAACAAACGCCCCAAAATAATAAATAACAGTGCTGAAAAAAAAAAAAAAACGTGTGCTAGTTCTCGTCAGCATTTAAAAGAATTAGGAACCGCCCCATTAATGAGCTTACCTGCCTGAAACATGTCCTGAAGCTGTGTTTTGATGCCACAAGTAACTGTGTTGTCATCTTCTACTTTTCTTAAAGAGGTCCCCTTCTTTACGCAACTGCAATGCTCAGCATTAATTCAATTTTGGTTTCCCTTTATGGCCTTTAATTCTCAACCAACGTTTTGTCTTTTCCACTTGCCAAACCTCTGCTGCTCTATGCTTAATTGACTGAGTTCCTCAGGTACCATTTGTTTAAAGTTTCACTTCACCTTTTGGCTTTAATGATGACATCCCTAATACAATCTAGTTTGTTGTCAGTTTTTGCCCTTGTTCCTGTTGCTTTTCTTCCTTATTTAACATTGAAGATAAGATCTTCAAGAATGTCCATTTGATACATTTTTTTCATATTTCATTTGCATGTAGGGCCATTGCCCACTTTGCTGTGTCTAATAATGCAGAAGCGAAAGTATGCCCAAATCGCACCGCAATTCTTTTATATACTCATCCATGATTCAGCTAATATTATTGGAAGTAACATTAGTCAAGATATTTGAATGCTTCTGTAGCCCGCTGACCAAGCAAACCTGCCTTTTTAATTGAGGTCTAGGCACAGCCTACATGAAGTTCCCAAATCATGCGAAATTTCCTCTCCATTTCATTTGAAATGGATAGACAGTAAAACAACAGATATTTTATTCACATGTTGACGAGTCAAAGGACTAAAATATCTCATACTTTAAGCTAATGGGATATTTTCCATTCCAAGTGAAATATAGAGAAAAAGGATGCATGCAGTATCCGAAGAAGAAACTAAAGTTCTCTATGGTGGTTTTATTACTGTCACCATCACCACCAAGAAGTTAAACTTGAGTAGATACAGCAAATTCCTTCAAGTTTTCTGCAGATGAAAATCTTTAACCTCTTGATAGAGCATATTTACGTTTGGATGCTGAGGTGATCTTAGATGATTTGAATTAATCTATAAATTGTAATATTTTATGGATCTCATTGAGATGTGTTTTATTTAACTTTCAATTTTTATCGTATCTTAACTTAGTATTCAAACCTCCCATAAATGAATGTATGAAAAAAGTTGAGATGTGTTTAACGTTTTTATGAAAAGTTGAAAAAGTAACTGATCCCAACAATGATTGATTTGAGATGAATTGAGATCACTTTGACAACCACACATAGCAATTGCACCCTTTTCCCCTAAGAATGCCCTAGTCTATCAGCATGCAGTTTTCAGACTTAAATATATCTCGGTAAAGAAGATTTCCGTCTTCTTTCCTGGCACGCAAGAGATCCAAATATTCAAACTCATTTTAAATCAGAGCAACTTATGTGTATACAGCTTTGACTATTAGCAAAAAGGAAAATCTGTAAGGTGTATGAATCCATCAATCCTTTTATTGGTTAACATTGACATCACAGGCAGCGGTTGGGAAAAACAATTAATAGTGGAGCATACAACAAGTACTGTATGAACCTCATACATTGGAGCTAGCATATACATTGTGATCATTTTCAATATTTTTTTCAAGAGAAAAAATATTTATATAAAAGAAAAAAAATATTTAATTTGTGTAATGATATACGCACAATCTTTTTTACATGACTCTTTATACACCTATATTTTAAAATGAAAACATTTATATAAATTGATGTTATATTTATAAATTATTTTATAAAATTACTCCTAATTTAAAACATATAGACTATTATTTTGGTGTTAATTTAGTTTTGTGGTGATAAGGAACGTTATGCATGCATGGTGGGGGGACATGTGCCAGCTTTAATGCAGAAAGGTAAGGCTTGGACTTATCTTAGGTCTCGATCACACGCGACAACAACATATATAAGAAGACAAAGGGGTCTTTTTTGTGTCTGAATACATCTCATCCCCTCCTCATAAATATTGACGATTTTCTCGTGCTTGCTTGCTTGCTAACAGTAATACTGCATGCATGCTTCTGGTCAAAATGGAAAATAATAGAATATCAAACATTATTTTAATTATTTTAACGTTAGTTTATATATAATTATTTTTGTTTATTTTTTATGTAATTCACTTATATATTTGACTAAAATAATTATTTTATAATAAAATAAATGACACAATCAATCAAATTAATAGAATACATAATACATTCATTTTAAAAGTTTTGTTATATCAATTCCGATACACATGAGAATTGTATTAAGGTAGATCCACCTGTAAAAGGTGAAAAAATTCCAACCTGCAAATGATGTTCAGAGGATCATGTCCTATATTTTAAATTAATGTGGTCGACTGATCCTAACAGTATGTCCCAAAAGTCAAGCTGGCCGTGATAAGTATTATTGCAATATCTTTTATGTTCCTAAAGTGTGATTAATTTACTTAATCTCCTGCTCGTAAAGTGGCGAGATTGACTCCCGTCCTAACATTATTAATTAATAATTCTGATTCATATTACATTTAATATATATCTCCAATCATATTTTCATTAAGATAGGCACGTCTATACATTTCCTTTAAAAAAATTAAAAAAATATATGGAGCCTACTATTATAAAAATGATTTTTTTTTTTTAAAAAAAATATGGATTTCAGATTTTTCTATTTTTTTTTAAAGTGCTCTTGATTCGTATACCCTAGGCAATAAGATGCTATAGCTGTTTACCACTAACGTTTCTTTAAATTTTTTTTTTATCTTTATTAAGAAAAATACTTTAACTATAAAGAAATTAAATAAAAATAAATTTATAAATTAACGTAACTTTACGTGATACGTTATATTATAAAATAATTTTTATTATAAAAAAAATTTAATAAATCGTATAAAATTATATCATTCTATAAATTTATTTTTACATAATTTATATATATAACACGCATTAACAGCTTAAACTTTTTTATAAAGTTTGAGACATGACAGACAGTCAACATTATGCCAAAAGTAATTAGCGAGGGTGGTTGTGGCGGGGAAAGCCAGCTTTGAGGCAGGAAAAGGTCGGCCTTGGACTTTTCTTAGGTCTGCAAATCAACAAAAGAAGATCACCTGCAATAATAGCTGGAGCGTTAAAAAAACCGATAAACCGGTTGAACGGACCGAATTGGTTTTTATTAAAACTAGTTCTAATTTGGTCGATTATTAATTTTTATATTTTAAAAATTGGTTTAAATCAGACTGAACTGGTATATATATTTTTAATTTTAATTTATATATAAAAAATATTGTATATAATAGATATATATGTTAAATTGCTAATTAATATAATATGAAATTCTAATTTTATTATTCATATCTCTTAATCTTATAATATAAAATTAGTATAAAATTTGATATAATATAAAAGTTTTAATAGAACATTTGATTATGATATAACATAAATTAATTTTATATTTTTAATATAGCATTTGAATTTTCATATTAACATATAAATTTTAATTTTATAACTTTTTAGCAAAAAAATATAAAATGAGGGATGTCACTTGCTAAAGTTTTGTTGGAGTATGATTTTATTTATTTGTAAAACCGGACTATAATCGGAACAACCAGAAGTTCTGGTTTCAATGGTTATAAGTCTGGTATGAGTTATTAAATTTTCAAAACCGATGTATATCAGTTTGATTCTACAAAATATTTAAAACCAGATCGAACTGGACCCGTTACACTCCTAATAATAGGGTCCTTTTGTGACTCTGAATTACATTTCCTGTTGCATGCATGTTGTCCGCTGGTGCTCTTTTCTAATTAATAAAGGAAAATTTTATACACCACACTACCATCCCACTCTCATCTTATTATCTAAGATGTTGCATATTTATTACTATTGGATAATCTTTTATTGGATGATTCTTTATCATCTAATGATTATAAATATGCCACATCTTATATAGTGAGATAAAAATATGATTGGAGTATGGAGTATATATAGCATTACTCATTGATAAAAGTACTGATGTGGCCTACTTTTAGAGTCTAAACGACAGGTTGGCATGTTTACATGGACATCCAATCACATCCTAATAGTTACCATTTGGATTTGAGTTATTCTATTATTATATCGATATGTAGATCACACCATCTATATCACATACTTTAAATGGTAAAGAATGCTATAATATTGACGTCTTGCATCACACACTTTCACCTAACCAACATATGATTTGTCAATTTTGCATTTCTATTGTAACACATATATTTAAACATTAAGATAGACAGGTAAAAATGACAAATCACATATTGATTAGGTAAAAGTGTGTAATATGAGGCTTTTATGTAGAATTTCTCTAAATGGTAAGATTTGATGTGTAAGATTTAAATTTTAAAAATTATCTTCAAAATCAAATTATAACAAGTAAATATAATGTGACGTAGAGGGTTTAGAATAACAGTAACCTAAATATAATATAGCCACCTAAAAAGGACTTTCACAATTTTCAACTCAATTACAATTAATTTATATATGCATGTGATCTCCCCCGTGCATTAACTTTTAACAACGATTTTTCCATCAGCTTTTGCAAAGATATTTTTCGTTGCTAAATCTCAATTCTTTTTTTGTAGTAAATCAGTTAGATATATACTAATTAATTCCTAAGAGGATGATCTCCGACTAATTCCAAGAGTGTAGGCATTTGGACTTTTATCCATGCATGTCTAAACTTCAGAAATTAACCACAAAAAAAAGAAGATTAAATGGTCCCTAGCTAACTTTGTTTTTTAAATTCGATCAATACATGATCTCCCGTTAATTAATATATAGGAGTTTTAAATTCTCCTGTATATATATATAGCATAGATATCGGTCATCAGGGATTATGGAAAATGCAACTCTATATATATTGACACGTATACAGTGAAATAAATAGTTGACGTTGAAAGATAAATATCATTTATCATCCTCATATCATATATTAATATGAGATTTATTATTTTTATTTAAATACACATATTTACACATCAATATATATATATTTAAATAAGATAAAAATTACATATTAATCCGTGGTGGAAATGATGATAAATAAAATTTTTCACATTGAAATTGATAATAGAATGGACAGAAGAACATATAATCTTTCCTAATTTCATTGATTTGTATTGAGTGCTATTTATACATGAAAATAACCAATAAAGAAATAATGAATTTACAAATAACTTGAGAGAAAGTGTTTAACGTTTTCCTCTACTGTTGTATTCTAGAAGACTCTTAAGGTGATGATGTACAATTAAGAAGAAGGACCTTTCAGCCATTAAGTTACTTCTATATTGTCCAAAGTGCCCTTCACATGTTTGTGAAAATTACTAGAAGAGTCGCTTAGCTTGATACGCCCCCTCGAGTTGAAGGGGGTTTCTACCACGTCCTGAAGTAAAGAAAATGATCGGCAACAATTGGTTTTGTAAGAACATCAGCTAATTGATCTTGAGAACTACAGAATTTGACTTGTAGAGTTCGGGCAGCAACTCGATCTCACACATAGTGAAAATCAATGTCCATGTGCTTGGTTTTGGAGTGATACATAGGATTGACAGAGAGGTATGTCGCCCCTATGTTATCGTACCATAGTGTTGGAGCAGTGGGAAGAAAAACACCCAATTCACGAAGTACAGTTTGTAACCAGATGACTTATGCTGCCGCTGATGCAAGGGACTTATATTCTGCTTCTGTAGAGGATCGAGCCACCGTGCTCTGTTTCTTTGAGCTCCATGAAATTAGATGTTGACCTAGGTATATACAGAAGCCAGTTGTTGAACGACGATCATTGGGACAGCCCCCCTAGTCAGTGTCGGAATATGCTTGAAGATTGAATATTTTCTGAGGTTTGAAAATGAGACCATGATTAATTGTTTCTTTTAGATACCTCAGGATGCGTTTTACCGCGGTCCAATGAGTAGTTTTTGGAGTGTGCATAAATTGGCACACTTTATTAACTGCGAATGAAATATTAGGTCTTGTGAGTGACAAATATTGAAGTCCCCCAACTATGCTTCGATAAAGCGTAGGATCTTCAAAATTGGGAGAATCTAATTTGGAGAGCTTGAGATTGGCAGCCATGGGTGAGGTGATGGGCTTAGCTAATAGCATCTGGCTTCTGGTGAGTAATTGTTTGATATGCTTGTGCTGGGAGAGAATCAAACCAGTTTCCTTGTAGTCAACTTCGATGCCCAGAAAAAAAGAGAGAGGACCAAGATCCTTAATTGGAAAGCTACGTCCCACGGCTGAGATCAAATCATCAATGAAAGAGGAGTGTGAACCTATGATGACAATGTCATCTACATACATGAGAAAATACATTTGTGTTGTGCCATGTATTAAAGTGAACAAAGAAGGGTCTGCTTTGGATGCTGTAAAACCGAAGTCAAGGAGCCATGTGCTTAGTTGAGCAAACCATGCCCGAGGGGCTTGTTTAAGGCCGTAGATAGCTTTGTGAAACTTGCAGATGTAATCAGGATGAGCAGGATCTATAAAGCCTTGAGGTTGTTGCATAAAAACATTCTCGGTTAATGACCCATGCAATAAAGCATTTTGAATATCTAGTTGTCGAAAAGGCCAAGCACGGGTTACTGCAATGGAGAGAATTAGATTGATTGTTAAAGGTTTGACTACTGGACTGAAGGTCTCCGTGTAGTCCAAACCGTGAAGTTGATGGTACCCCTTAGCTACCAGGCAGGCTTTTCTTCTTTCAAAAGATCCATTTGCTTTGGTTTTGGTGCGGAACACCCATCGACAACCAAGAATGTTGGCTGAGGGAGGTGGAGGAACAAGACTCCATGCCTGGTTTTGTTGCAGTGCACTGAACTCCTGTCGCATAGCATGCCACCATTCGGGAAATTTAGAAGCTGCAGAAAAACTGGACAGCTCATCAAGCACATATATATCAGTAGTGAAACAAGACCGAGAAGGATAGGGAACAGTTCCGTCGGTAAACACACGAGGACGTGAAGAATTGGTGTGAGCCCGTGTAATTATGGGCGAGCGAGGAGGAATTAGAATGGTGGAATTTGGTGGAGGAAGTGAAACACAAGGAGGTGAAGATCCTAAGGGATCGGGCAAAGTAGCTGAAGGAGTTGAAGAATTGGGAGAAGAAATATTAGTGATAGAGGGAGTGTGGGAGGTAGAAGACGATGATGGGTTAGAAGTGATGAGTGGAGTGGTTGGGCTTGGGCCAGGCCCAAGCAAAGATGGCAGTAGAATAGGTAAAGAGATGGTGACTGAGTGAGGTGGTGGATTTGAAATGGGCTGAGATTTGTTGTATGGAAAAGGGGCCTCATTAAAAATAACATCATGTGAAATGTAGAGGCGATTTTTGGTGAGGTCTAAACATTTGTATCCCTTGTGAGATGAACTGTAGCCCAAGAATAAGCAAGAGACTGATCGAAAATTTAATTTATTTGAAAGATAAGGTTGAAGATTGGGCCAGCATTCACATCCAAAAATTTTGAGAAGGTTATAATCGGGTTCTTTTTTATGAACAAGAGAATAAGGAGATTTATTTTTTGTGACTGGAGAAGGAAGAAGATTAATTAAGTAAACTGTAGTTTCAAAAGCGTTGGCCCAAAAAGAGAAAGGAAGTGAGGAATGGGCTAAAAGAGTTAGCCCGGTTTCAACTATGTGGCGATGCTTTCGTTCAATGATTCCATTTTGTTGATGTGTATGAGGGTAAGAGAGACGATGTGTTATACCAAACTTTTGACAGATTTGGGTGAGGGGTTTGAATTCCCTACCTCCATCAGTTTGAAGTGTTAAAAGTTTAGCATTAAATAATCGTTCAAGATAAAGTAGAAACGTAGTGAAAATTTGAGCAACATCAGATTTTAATTTGATAGGGAAAATCCATGTATATCTGGTAAATTGTTTAACAAAGGAAAGGTAATATTTAAAACCAAGTCTAGATGTATGAGGCGCAGGACCCCAAACATCAGCACATAAAAGTTGAAGGGGCTTGGTATAAACAGTTCGTGAAGCACTAAAGGGTAATTGATGAGCTTTTGCTACTGGACATTCATTACAAAAGAAAGTAGAATCATTAGATAAGGGAGGTAGACAATATTGCTGTAAGATGCGAGAAACAAGTTGCAAGGAAGGATGGCCAAGCCTCTTATGCCATTGGGCTGGAGTTGTTCTTTCACCAAGGTAACTGGATGGACTGGAGGTAGGCCGAGAGATGGAAGAAAAAATGTAAAGTCCATTATGCATGGGCCCTATGAGGAGCACCTTCCCCGTCTGATTGTCCTTCACAGAAAAGTGAGTGGAATGAAATTCAAAATAACGGGAATTATCTATACAAAATCGAAGAACTGACACAAGATTTTTGGTGATGGTAGGAACATGTAAGAGATTTTTAAGATGAAAAGAAGAATTATGAGTTGAGAGATAGGAGTCAC
Organism: Carya cathayensis; assembly: GCA_011037825.1. NCBI lineage: Eukaryota > Viridiplantae > Streptophyta > Magnoliopsida > Fagales > Juglandaceae > Carya > Carya cathayensis. The sequence continues at coordinate 91,515 of QGSO01000795.1, read as the reverse complement.
CAAAATTTTGAATCGGTATACCAGTTCCATCACCCCTGTGTATTGAGTTACTACCAATATAAGGTGCTGAGGAGATGTTTAGATTACTGAGTTCATTTGTAAGATGATGTGTAGCACCAGAGTCAGGGTACCAAGAAGCTTTAGAGGCTGAGCTTGGAGCAGTGTAATGGGCCAAGAAGGATGAAGGAGCCTCGTACTGGTATACGTGATCAAAGCGGTACCTGCATTGGAGAGCAATATGACCAATCTTGTTGCAGACTTGACAAGTAGGCCACTGGTTGTTGTAGCTGGATTGGGGAGAATTGGAATGTCCACCATGAAAATTATTCCAGGTAAGACCATGTCCTCTTCCTTAACGGCCATGACCACGACCACGTTGATCTCGTTGTCCCGAGACACTGAAGTTGACAGAATAATCAAAGGAGATAGTACTCTTATTTTGGTGAGAAGCTTTACTTTCATGAATAAGTAAGAGTTGAAATAATTCATGAGAGGAAAGAGGATCAGTTCGTGCAGTGACAGAAGTGATAAAGGCCTTATAAGTGGGTCCTAACCCATTTAAAAGGTAAGTGACAATTTCCTTATCAGGAAGAGTGTTGCCAGTCGAGGCCAATGAATCAACAAGGGAACGTACCTTCCCAAAGTAATTCGTAATTGTTTGATCACCTTTTGAAAGATTGGCGAGTTGAAATCGGGTTTGGAACTCCTTAGCATGAGATTGAGAATCAAACATAGAGGCAACTGAGGCCCAAAGAGAATACGCAGTAGTTGAAGAAAGCACATGACCAAGAATAGAGTCTGAGAGAGAAGAAAATAGTAGACTGAGAACGAGTTGATCGGTGCGCTGCCAGGTGATAAAGTCAGGGTTAGTTTTTGGTTGAGAGGTTGAAGAATCAATAAGAAATCTAGGAGGGGAGGGGAGAGAACCATCAACATGACCAAAGAGACCCTAACTGCAAAGGTAAGCTGAAATTTGCACTTTCCAAACTAAAAGAAAGTTATCATTGGTTAATTTTGTGGTTACGATATAGGAAAATGAGGAAAGGGTGGGTGAAGAAGAGGAAGGTGCAGGGGAAGCCATGGATGAAGTTGGACGTAAGTCCTTATGCGGCTCGTGATACCATGATAATAGAATGGGGAGAAGAATATAAAATCTTTCCTAATTTTATTGATTTGTATTGAGTGCTATTTATATACGAAAATAACCAATAAAGAAATAATGAATTTACAAATAACTTGAGAGAAAGTGGTTAACATTTTCCTCTACTGTTGTATTCTAGAAGACTCTAAAGTGATGATGTACAATTGAGAAGAATGACCTTTCAGCCATTAAGTTACTTCTGTATTGTCTAGAGTGCCCTTCACATGTTTGTGAAAATTACTAGAAGAGTCACTTAGCTTGATAGAAATTACTATGCTGCTAACCATGATCTATAATTATGACGTCTCTTCTCTAATTAATTCATGACATGATCTTTAATAATATAATTAAAATTGATGATGATTAATATTATTTTATTGTTAAAAAGAATTTTAAAACCATCTAATCACTTTAATGACTTAATTAGTCATTTTTATATATTTTTTTATGTATTTTATATGTAGTGATTTTTATGTATTCTTTAAAATATTATAATCTCTTAAAATACCTACCTATCTAGGAACTTTAAGACTTAAGATTCCTTAATAAATTAATCTAAATTAATCTCGACCTTCCATTTAAATAAAACATAAATAAACGGTCGAGATCATGATGATCATATATGTTGTCCAAGGAGCAATCTAGCTAGTAATGCATACTGATGTTTCTTTAATGAGATAGGGCCGTACGTGAGACACGTTTTATAAAACCTTAACAAACAATAAAAACAAAAGGATGGTCCAACCATGTAACTCAAGATCGGTGGCCGATTGGGTGGCCATTTACGTGATATAAAGTAGAGTAATTAAAGTCTTTTTTTTTTTTTTGGAACTAAGTGGATGCATTTCTTTGACGAATATTCTCATCATAGTAATCCATCGTTGCACCATTTTTTTACCCTAATTAATTATTGGGAATAAATACCTTTATTTTGCCTCCTACAAGGATATATATATATATATATATATACATATACACACACTAATTATTTAGACGTCTAATACTCTTGTCAATGGCACATCAAAGACATGCTCATACATATATTATTTACTTTTAAGACCATAAGATAATATATTAATACTCTTGTCAATGGTACATCGTCTCATTTCATGATCAGTGTCCAAACTCTATTATTTATGTGGGCCTAGGGGCCAATGTCGTAACACAATTTCAAATAATAATTCAAAGTTAATTTTTAATTCTTTAGGGACATAAATTCTATAAAAATTATTATATTCTTAAATCTATGTATAAAATATATTATTTATCTCGCTTAAATGATAAAAATTTATCAAGATCCTGATGACCCGATACATGCATGGCCCCTCCCCTATTGTATATAAAAAAAGTAAAAATTTAATTTGTAAAATTTATCTTTTAAATTAAATTATATTAAATATGTACTTTACTAATTATATTCTTAACACTTATTTAAGAATAGAATTTCTCATTAATTAATTAAATTATATTAATATATAATTTTTTATGTCTCGAATTAAATATTTTTTTATCCATCGTTGGACTGAGCCTTACTTAATGGGAGTCTTAGCGCAGCTGTGAATTATGATTCTAGCCGATTATGTTAGCCCTTCGATTCCAACCTACAGAAGCCATCATCTTTATTAATTACCAATAAACCAGTACTCTTTGTTCCTAGTTCCATTTTCCTCTCTCTCTCTCTCTCTATATATATATATATAAAAAGCTAGTTTGCCGCCCAGCACTTACCACTCTACTTGACTACTCGGCAAATTTTTTTTTATTTAATAATTAAAAAAATGATTTTAAGTATGTTGATATATATATATTTTATTTTTTAAATGTATTAAGAAATATAAAAAAAAATTAATATAAATGTGATAGCAGTTAAATGGAGGGTGCTACCATGCGCCATATACTATATATATAATATAGGTATGTGTGTAGAAGAGGCCAGAAAACAGCAAACGCCACCAAAAACAGCTGATCTTTTCAACTCTCTCCTACGCTTACTTCCCTGCTCTTTTCTTCTTTCTTCTTCTTCCTCTTCCGAACATCTTCCTCTTCCGAACATGGTGCTGACAGAAAAGGATCTTTCGACTGCCTTGAACGCAAAAATCATTGGGTCAGGCAGTGAAGTCATGGTTCTGGCACATGGGTTTGGGGGAGACCAGTCTGTCTGGGACAAAATCCTGCCCTCCTTGTCTCAACATTACAGTGTCCTTATTTTCGACTGGAACTTTTCTGGTGCCATTGATCAAGATCTAAACCTCTACGATCCTGTCAAGTACTCTTCGTACGATGCTTTTGCCAATGACTTAATTGAACTCCTAGATGAGATGAGGCTGAAGTCTTTGGTTTTTGTTGGACATTCGATGTCTGGTATGATTGGATGCATCGCTTCCATCAAAAGACCCGACCTCTTTAAGAGGCTCATCCTCGTTGGGTCTACACCAAGGTAGTTATAAACATCATATCTTTCTGTTTCTTAGTGGTTTTTTCTTCGGTTCACACACACACACACACACACACACACACACACAAATGTAAATAAATCTTTTGGCAATTAGTTGTGGATCATTTGTTTATGGTCGGCTGTTCTCTGATTCTTGTTAATGTTCTTGATCTCTCTTTCTTCTTTCTCCTCCTAATTTATTTTGTTCCTGTTTTGTGATTTGATCCAGGCACACCCATTTAATTGAAAAGCATGTTAATTGTATCTAGATTTGCATATCAGATACATATGATTTAGCTAACTCTTTTCGCCAGTTTTTCCGATTTAGTTTTCTTAAATATTTGAGTAATTATGATCTATATTTGTGCAGTATTTTGAGAAATGCTTTAGCGACGAAGAGATGTCATAAAGTAAATTCGTAAATTAATGTATTTTAATGTAATATGTTAGATTGTAAAATTATTTCTATTATGAATTAAAGTAGATCTAACGCATATCATATGAAATCATATTAATTTATCGATTTACTTTTACAAAATTTAGTTACACTTCTTGCAATTGAATGTGATAGCTAGATAAATAGACATAAGTCATAAAAATTTAGAATTAAAAAATCAAACCATTATTTCTAATAGATTATTATGTGTACATATAAATATATATATATATATATATATATATATATATATATTTATATATATAATATGTCTCTTCAGGGATATATATGGATTCTATCTAGAAAAGATCATGACCACGAGCACAACCTAACTAATTAAGTGCATCTTTTTTGGCTGTACGAATGAATTAATATGCTTGTAATTTGAAGTGCTTTATCAACCCCACACACACATGATATACATGGAAAAAACTATTTTGCTGCCTTATAAGTTTTACCGCTCTTGTTGACCGTTCGCCAAGAATTATTATTATTTTTTACTTAATAATTAAGGTACTGATTTTAAATGTATTGGTCTATTTTTTTATTTTTAAAAAATATTGTAATATGTTAAAAAATTATGAAAAGGAAAATAAAAAATAAAAAGTTTAAACTGCCTAGCAGTAATAATGAGTGGTGCTACTCAAGCAGCAGAGTAACAATGCTCTATATATATAGAGAGATCTAGAGAGATTAGAGAGACAGAGCTAGCCAATCAAACAAGCAGACACAAATTAAATAGGGTTAATGATATATATTGGTGCCGGCCGGGCTTCCATTGTCTTCTAGCCCAGTAGTGGAGTTTATCTATATGTCTGGTTTATATATTTGTAGCCCAGTATAGTTGTTTTTTTTTTTTATAAATATATTTATGAAAACAATGACTTTAATATTATCGGATTAAATAGGACATGAGCTAGGCAAGCTTAATTAAAATGAAGAAAAGCGACACTGTTCCTAAATTTCCGGCCACTATTAATTTTGACTTGTTTCGCAGTTTAAAACAGCTTATTTTGGACGCATGCTTTCAAATGTTGGTGATGCTTGATTAGCTCATCATACATGATGTGTGTGTGTGTGTATAGGTGCCTAAACATCGAGGGTTATGAAGGTGGATTTGATAACTCAGACATCGAGCAGATCATTTCAAACATTGAATCCAACTATCAAAACTGGGCTTCAGCCTTTGCTTCTCTTGTAGTCGACACGAAAGATCCCCAATCGGTAGATAAGTTCGCAAAATGCTTGGCAAGAATGAGATCTGAAGTGGCACTTCCCTTAGCCAAAACTGTATTTTACAGCGATGAACGACAAGTTCTCGACAAGGTCATTACTCCATGCACAATCATCCAGACCACCAAGGACCGCGTTGTCCCAAATTCAGTGCCACTCTATATGCAGAAGAAAATCAAAGGAAAGTCGACTGTGGAAATGATAGAAGGTGATGGACATTTTCCACAGCTAACTGCGCATCTCCAGTTCCTTGATGTGCTAGGACGTGTCCTGGGTTTTCATGATCTTGGTCGTGACTAATGCATGTAAAACATATATATATATAATTACCTGATCATTAGATAATATATCTAAGTTAATTCTAGGGCAAAGTACTTAAGGAATAGATGCAGATAATTAGACTAGCTGGCTAGGAGTACTTGTAATTTCATCATGTTCATGTAGTGTGTGCGTTTATGGCTATGGGATAGAGCTGGTAGGAGCTGCATGCCTGGTGAATTAATTTGGTCTCGTATGATGATGCAGTTTCGTCAGCTTATTGGAGTACTTTCGAGTTGTTATTTATTTAATTAAAAGCTTTGTGAAGTTCATAATTAATAATGTTGTCCTGAAATTAATCCTTTGGTTCTAATTATTGTAAGCAAGTAGTAGTACTGGAAAGTAATAGCTTTTGTCATTGGATGTATGTTAGACTAGAATTGTCACTACAAGAAAAATCATCTATTGCATCGATTTTTATATTGTTGGAAATAAAATCGCTGCAATAAGTCATTAATTTCAACGATTTTAATCTCATTGCGGGCTTTTAACATCAAGTTTTAAAACTACTTTTTTGCAGCGACTTTCTCACCTTTTACAATGAATTTTTTTGTTCTAATATTTAAAAACTTAAAAACGATCCTTTTGCAGCGCTTTTTTATTTTTTTACGATGAATAACTTTGTTGTAATAATTACAAAAATTATTGCAACGTAACTAATACGATGGAGTTGATGTTTTATCACTTGGGTGCCTAAACGAAAATGCCTTCCCCGCTCCCCGCTGAAATTCGATTTTAGCCCGTAATTCTCGATACATATTTCTTCCCCAACTTCTTCTTTTCCATTTTCATCAAACTTGCAAACTAACCCACCCATTTCGAACCGCATCTTGCGAAGACCACTTNATATATATATTAGGTAATAATATAAGCATAACACTTTTATAATTAAATATATATATAATATGTAACCTAATTACTTATATATGTCCATGTATTGAATATACTTCATAGCTCTATTTTATAATTTATACAATAATTAGTTGTTAAGATTTGACAATTTTGTATACTATTATGTTCATAGGAACTATATATGAAATATATATATGCTATTATATTATATATATGTATTAATAATTTCTATAGGCATATAATATATTATTATTATGGATAAATATCAATTAGTTAGATAGTAATTATCTATAAATTTTTAAAATCTTATAATTCAATAGAGGTTCTACTTGTTAGTTATACAAATTCAATATTAGATTTTTTATTTTTTATCTATCTAATTTATTAATTACTAAATATTATTCAAAAAGTAAACAAATAAATTATTTGAATTCAAGTTGAAAATTTAGCTTACTGAATCAAGTTTAAACAAAAAAATAAACAAAAATCTTGAACTCGAATTCAAGTATTTTGAGTAGAGCCGAGCTCGGTTAGCCTAAGTTCGGCTCGGCTCAACTCGATTACAGCCTTCTGTCTCTTTAATTATTTTGAAGGACATGTACAAAATTTACTTTCATAATTAACGGATTTTCTTCGTTTCCTGTAAATGTAATGTCAATACATTTATTATTTTACTTGCTGACCCTTTGTGTTGTGACTTGTGAATGATGGACATGTGGCTGACTTTGGACTCTGAAGCTTTAATAGCCGAGATGGTCAATCACGTGGCTTACACGTGAATCGTAAGATGCAACAGAATGGCTTCAATCTTGAGCTACAGGATCGTGACACGTGGCTGCATCTGATCTCCCATATATATTTGTAGCTATACGGTGTATTGGAACCCTAATTTTTATTCTGTGCTTTCGGGGCTGAGAGAGGGGCTGTTGAGTGAGAGAGAAACTGAAGGGGAAATCTAGGGTTTACGAGTGGGCTCTTTTGAGAGAAGAAAATCTCTGTGATTTTCTGGTGAGAGAGAGCTTTGTAAATTGGAGGATTTCTGAGGTTTCTTGTGATGGATTCTGATTATGAATAAAACTCTGAGGCCATTCCTGCCGTGGACGTAGACCATTAGGGTCAAACCACGTATATCCTGTGTTGATTCTTTATACTTCTTTATCCTGTTATTACTTGTCATTATTCTCTTGTTACTGATTCTGTTCTTGATATTGTCGTTGTTTTACATTTGGTTATTCTGAATCTGTTGGCCTGTTTTAGTTGGATCTGTTTTCTGTTTGGTTGTATCAGTATTCATTTCAATATCATTTCTATATATATTGCTAAGTTCTGTAAATATTATAAAGATTCGTTTGATTATATTGTTACAAGTGAATCTTGGTTTATTTTTCTGCAACTTGGGTTTATAATCGTGTTCTTTAGAAGAACCCGTGTGTGTATAAATCATTACAAGTGGTATCTAGAGCCTAGGTTCATGGGGACCATGAGATTTGATATTGAAAAATTTACTGGGAAAATGATTTCGGGCTATGGAGGATTAAGATGAGGGCATTGCTAGTCCAACATGGACGGCAAGATGCCCTCCTTGGTGAGAAAAGGAAAGGATCTTCCTTGAAAGAGGAAGATAAGAAGTCTGTCCACAAGGACATTCTCCAAAAGGCACACAATGCCTTAATCCTTTCCCTTGGGGATAAGGTCATGAGAGAAGTGGCCAGTGAAGACACTGCTGCTGGTATATGGCTGAAATTAGAGAACCTATATATGACTAAATCCTTAGCCAATAGGCTTCACAAGAAAACCAAACTTTACACTTTCAAGATGACCACTGGAACTACAATAGGGCAGCATCTTGATGAATTTAATAAAATCATCCTAGATCTAGTAAACATAGATATTAAGGTGGAGGATGAGGATCAAGCTATTCTTTTGATGAGTTCTTTGGACTCATCTTACCAAAGCCTAAAAGAAACCATGATGTTTGGAAGAGACTCAATTATACTAGATGAAGTACAATCTGTCCTTCACACTAGGGAACTACAAAACAAAGGAGACACTAAATAAAATCATGGGGAAGGCTTAACTATTAGGGGTAGAACAGAAAAGAGAGAGAAGAAATGCAAGAATGATGGTAAGAAGTTTAGGTCTAAGTCAAAAGGAAAACATTTCAAATGTTTTCAGTGTCATAAAGAAGGACATTTCAAGAAGGACTGTCCTGAAAAGAAAAACAATTAAGAAAATAAGACCAAAGAGGCAGGAGATGCCTCTGTGGTGTTAGAAGGATATGAGAGTGCTGAGGTACTCACTGTAAGTGAGGTTGACTCAAAAACAGATTGGATAATGGATTCTGGCTGTTCCTTTCATATGTGTCCAATCAAAGAATGGTTTGAGACATTCTCTGAGTTAGATGGGGGTCATGTAATTCTAGGAAACAATAAGTCCTGCAAAATCATGGGTATAGGGTCAGTTAGACTAAAACTGCATGATGGTATTGAAAGGGTTTTGAGGGAGGTTAGGTTTATACTTGAGTTAAAGAGAAATTTAATTTCTCTTGGCTCGCTTGATTTATCAGGCCATACCTTCAAATATGAGGCAGGAGTCCTTAGGGTTATAAGAGGATCCCTAGTTGTTATGAAAGGAGTGATCAAGAATGGCTTGTACACACTACTTGGAAAAACTGTAGTTGGGGAAGCTTCTTTTGTACAGAGCCAAGCTGTGCTATGGCACAGGAGGTTAGGTCATGTGAGTCAGAGGGGGCTTCTAGAGTTGCAAAAATAAGGTTTGTTAAGTGACCAGAATTTAGGCAACCTACCCTTCTGTGAAGACTGCATTTATGGGAAGGCCAAAAGAGTTAGTTTTAAGTCAGCAACCCATAACACCAAACAAACCTTAGACTATGTACACTCTGATCTATGGGGACCTGCAAGAGTAAATTCACACAGTGGAGGAAGTTATTTCCTATCATTTGTGGATGATTACTCAAGAAAGGTTTGGGTTTATATTCTTAAAAACAAAAGTGATACCTTTGAAAGATTCAAAGAGTGGAAATCACTGGTAGAGAATCAAGTGGGTAGAAAACTCAAAGTTTTAAGGACTGACAATGGCTTAGAGTTCCTGTCAAATGAGTTTAACTTGTATTGTAAAAATGAAGGAATTCTTAGACATAAGACAGTGAGAGAAACCCCACAACAGAATGGGCTTGCTGAAAGAATGAATAGGACCATCCTAGAAAGAGTGAGGTGTATGTTGTCTAATTCAGGGCTGCCCAAAACCTTCTGGGCAAAAGCAACAAACACAACAGTTCATCTTATAAATAGGTGTCCTTCCTCTGCTATAGGGTTTAAAACACCTCAGGAACTATGGACTGGAAAACCTCCCACTTATGACCACCTTAGAGTTTTTGGGTGTGTAGCCTATGCACATTCAAAAACTGATAAACTGGAACGTAGGGCACTTAAGTGCATTTTCATAGGGTATCCTGAAGGGGTTAAGGGATACAAACTGTGGGTAGATGGACCTGGTAGGTTTAGGTGCATTGTAAGCAAAGATGTGACCTTTAATGAGTCTCAAATGGCTCGGGTTCAAAGGGAAACTTCAAACTCAGAAGTTGAGAAGTCCATAGAGGGTTTACAGGTTGAGGTGGAGCAAGATAGCACCCAACCTAAATCTGGAAATGGGGAGGGAAGTGACCATGAGGGAGAGACCTCAGGGAATAAGGACCAAGGTGGAGTTAATTCCTATAATTTGGTGAGAGATAGGCAAAAGAGAGTCATTAAACCACCCTTAAGGTATGGTCAAGCTGAACTTACCATGTTTGCTCTAACTGTTGCTGATGAAGTAGTTTATCAGGAACCTAGAACTTATAAAGAAGCTGTGACCAGCAAGGACTCTTCTAAATGGGTACTAGCCATGCATGAGGAGATGAAATCTCTCAACAAGAACAAAACTTGGGTTTTAGTTCCAAAACCTAAAGGAGTAAAACTAGTTGGATCCAAGTGGATCTTTAAGAGAAAAGAAAGCATACCAGGGATAGAAGGGACTAGGTATAAAGCTAGGCTTGTAGCAAAAGGCTTTACACAGAGGGAAGGAATTTATTTCAATGAAATCTTCTCCCCTGTGGTTAAACATAGCTCAATTAGGCTACTGCTTGCCTATACAGCTTTTGAAAACTTGCATATAGAACAATTAGATGTTAAAACTGCTTTTTTGCATGGAGAACTTGAAGAAGAAATATATATGCAACCTCCTGAAGGTTTCACAAATGAAATTAAAAACAATCATGTGTGCCTCCTTAAAAAATCTTTATATGGTCTTAAACAGTCACCAAGGTAGTGGTACAAAAGATTTGATACACACATGATCAACAACAATTTTAAAAGGAGTTGCTATGATAGTTGTGTCTATTATAAGGAAAAAAAAGGAATATTTGTTTATCTCCTATTGTATGTTGATGACATGCTTGTGGCTTGTAAAGACACTGTTATAATTGATCAAGTTAAATGCATACTGACATTAACTCAGAAAAATTACATTTCAAAAATTCTTAAAAGATTTGATATGGAACATGTGAAACCTGTTAACACACCCTTAGGTCAACATTTTAAATTATCAATAGATCAGGCTTCTAAAACAGAATCTGACATTAACTTCATGCAGCAAATTCCTTATGCTAGCATGGTAGGAAGTATAATGTATGCAATGGTCTGTTCTAGACCTGATTTAACATATGTTGTGAGTATTGTTAGTAGATTCATGGAAAATCCTGGAAAAGCCCATTGGCAAGCCATTAAATGGGTTTTAAGGTATTTGGCAGGATCTACTAACTTGGGTCTTAGTTTTGGGAATAATGTTGAGAAAGGACATGAGTTAACTGGTTTTGTAGACTCTGATTATGCTGGAAATGTAGACACTAGGAAGTCCTTAACTGGATATGTGTTTACTGCCTTTGGGGGAGCTATTAGCTGGAAATCACACTTACAATCTGTTGTTGCTTTGTCCACAACAGAAGCTGAATATATAGCATTGACTGAAGCAATAAAAGAGGCCATATGGTTAAAAGGTATAGCTAATGAGTTAAATATCTTTGATGGCAATATCACAGTACACTGTGATAATCAAAATACTCTGCACTTAGCAAAAAATCAAGTGTTTCATGAAAGGTCCAAACATATTGATATTAGGCTTCACTTTGTTAGGGATGTTGTAGAGTCCAAAGTAGTGTGTGTAGAGAAAGTCTCTACTGAGGATAACCCCTCAGATATGTTGACTAAGTCTCTCCCATGTTCTAAGTTCAGACACTGTCTGAACTTAATTAGTATGGAGTCAAGAGTTTGTCCCCAGTAGATGCGGACAAGTGCAGGAATAGCCAATGATGAGTATTGATATATTTATCAATAAATGTTTTGCCAAGGTGGAGATTTGTAAATGTAATGTCAATACATTTATTATTTTACTTGCTGACCCTCTGTGTTGTGATGTGAATGATGGACATGTGGCTGACTTTGGACTCTGAGGCTTTAACAGTCGAGATGGTCAATCCACGTGAATCGTAAGATGCAACAGAATGGCTTCAATCTTGAGCTGCAGGATCGTGACACGTGGCTGCATCTGATCTCCCATATATATTTGTAGCTATATGGTGTATTGGAACCCTAATTTTCATTCTATGCTTTCGGGGCTGAGAGAGGGGCTGTTGAGCGAGAGAGAAACTGAAGGGGAAATCTAGGGTTTACGAGTGAGCTCTTTTGAGAGAAGAAAATCTCTGTGATTTTCTGGTGAGAGAGAGAGCTTTGTAAACTGAAGGATTTCTGAGGTTTCTTGTGATGGATTCTGATTATCAATAAAGCTCTGAGGCCATTCCTGCCGTGGACGTAGACCATTAGGGTCGAACCACGTATATCCTGTGTTGATTCTTTATGCTTCTTTATCCTGTTATTACTTGTCATTATTCTCTTGTTACTGATTTTGTTCTTGATATTGTCGTTGTTTTACATTTGGTTATTCTGAATTTGTTGGCCTGTTTTAGTTGGATTTGTTTTCTGTTTGGTTGTATCAGTATTCATTTCAATATCATTTCTATATATATTGCTAAGTTCTGTAAATATTATAAAGATTCGTTTGATTATATTGTTACAAGTGAATCTTGATTTTTTTTTCTGCAACTTGGGTTTATAATCGTGTTCTTTAGAAGAACCCGTGTGTGTATAAATCATTACATTTCCTTTGCAGAAGATTCCCTTCCTGCTGCTTGCAAGTTCTTTTTTGAAGAAGTATCATCCTCTGTTGTGATTTATCTTGATTGAACTCTCTAAGGCATCATCTGATAATATTAAGGGCTACAAGCTCTGGTATTGCCAAAGTAGAGAAGAGACACAAACAAAAGAACCCATTTGTGTTTTTCCCAAAGCGTAGAGAAGAATTAAAATTTCCAATCTGCAGCCCTGCACAGAATATACCTTTCGAATAATTTCTTATACAGAGGCAGGTGACTTGGGGCATTCTGAGGCCAAGTGCTTCACCAAGAGTGTTGAGATAATTCACAAGAATCCGAATTCAGCAATTGCCTTGTACTGTAAGAAAGAGAATCCCATCATTGATGGCGTTATTTGAGTTCCAAAAAGGGAGCCTAAGAATACAACCGAAGTTGGTTTTTCTTCTGGATTTAAGGTTCGAGACCTTGGGAAGATCCTGCATCTGGCTTGGGCCCAAGAGCAAGACTGCTTTGAAGGGTTTTGCGGTCCCGAGGTGGAAAAATGCTGTGGAGTAGCAAAGTGGTCAAGCCTGAAGCTCTTGAAGAAGAACGGTTACCTTTTGTTTCACGTGGGCTTGACTTGAATGTTGTTTCAGTGCCAGATTTGAATGAAGAGCTCACCCCTCCATTTGAGTCCTCCAGGGATGAAGATAATGGATGCACTTTGCAGCAGACTGTTGAGGCAGATGATGATGCTGCTTCCCATGACTTAAAGAAGAATGGTCTGGCTAGGTCACATGGTAGTGATGACTCACAGACATGGACACATGGGCCAGCTGTTGATTCCCGGCCAGAGTTTTGCAGGAAAAGGGTTGCAAACTCTAATGAAGAGACACATGATTGTGACAGCACTTTGATAAATGGCTCACCGCTTCGAATCTCCAATGGTTCATGTTGCTTGGATGAGAACTTTGAGTACTGTGTGAAGATAATCCGATGGCTGGAATGCGAGGGTCACATTAAACAGGAATTTAGATTGAAATTGTTAACATGGTTTAGCTTGAGATCAACAGAGCAAGAACGTAGGGTGGTCAACACATTCATTCAAACATTGATTGATGATCCTAGTAGCTTAGCAGGACAACTAGTCGACTCCTTTTCTGATATTATATCTTTCAAGAGGCCACGAAACGGATTCTGTAGTAAGCTGTGGCATTGAACAAGGGGGCAGCAACAGCAGTTTAATTTACAGGATTGCTAATTTGCTTCATGTTTAATTTTTTTCCCTTGCGATAAATTATCCCTGATTGCCTTCCCGTTCATTGTACAGGCATTTTTTCTTAGTCAACGTTGATTTGAGTTGGTGATTGCAGAGAGTACCTGATGATTCTTGGAAAAGGGTGGGGAGGGGGGGTCGGGGGGAGCGGGGGGAGGGCTGGGGCTGGGGCGGCCGGGCCTGCTGTAGAAAGGCACTTTCCATCTCCTATATTCTCTAATTAGAATTGAACATTGAAGGAGTAGCATTATTCATTTATGGGGATGATATATTTATTAGTTACTTTATCATTGCCTTCTTTAAATCAAAGAAGATGTACATCAAATCGATCCAGGATTTTACATGATTATGTTAAAAGGTACATTCTGATGCAAACAGTCCATTCAGTGGGGGATTAATATGGCAAATTATGACAAATTGGCAAATGACACCAGGTCTCATTGTTCATATTAGTCTCATCTGTGTATTTCTCTAGTAAATGTTCTATTCGTTTTATAAAGATAGTAGTTGCCTCTAATTGCAAAGTTAGGTTGCCAACGCATAACTTCAACGAATATGCCTTCAGAATTCTGATGCCAGTGGTCAAAACTTGTTGGGAGAATATTTCAAACTGTGAGGCATTCGCGTTCTCAAGTGTCGGATGTATAAATTTGTGCAGAACGACTACAGCGTACGCATAATATTATTTGGGCGTGGGATACCTATTTTTTTGCAAGTATTTTAACGTATAAGTTTCTTACCTGCTCTGTTTGTGTCGGACTTCTTTTACAAGAGAATTATGTTCCATTATCAGTTGTAAACTGTTCTGGTCAGCCTAAAAGACTTGAAAGGTCTATATGGGTTTGAGAACTCTGCTACTCCTAAACCTGCCTGTGTTGAAGCTAATATTTTCCCTCCTCTTAGTTTCTCAACCTTTTAAAGCCAGCCCCCATAAACTCACTGCTGTAAAGAAACGAAATTTACAATTCAAGTAACTTTGGGAAATTTCCATAGCAATCATAATTAGTAATTTGAACCTGAAGATTTAACAGCCTATTACTTGATCATTGTCTGTATTCTTTTCCCTCTTGAGAATGTCCGTTATCATAAAATTTTTCTAGGCACCATATTCATGTCAGGCTGAACATCTCTAATTACTGGCAACTTTGTAGAACATTCATACAAAGTAAAACCACCAAACTCCTGGTTCTTGTTTTGGAAGATCCTCAACCATATTCTCATTTTCTTCGCGGCAACTTCTCATTCCCCATTGTATGAACTTCCTGTGCAAATTTTGTTTGAACTCAGCCCCAGACTTAGAAATGGTTTGAATTTAAAAGTTTTGGGGTCTTTTTCATTGCTTTGGGAGGCGTTATTGCAATTTTCTATGTACCACAATCGACTCTGACATTCTTTCATATCAGCAACAAAACAAACAATATCATGCCGATAATGTCTACCTATAGAAGTGGAAACTTAAATTTTTGAAAGTTTTACATAGAGAATTCCTTGATTTATGCTGGTAAATTCAGATACTCCACAAGTTTCAAGTTAAACGGAATGTTGTTTATTTGTCTAAGGCTTGTTTGCCTACAAGGGTTATTGAAATTTCCCTATGTCTGCTTTGACTTTAGTTGGGTGAGAAATCATCTTTTTCTTTCTAGTAACTACAGTTGCCACAAACGATAAATCTATAAAGGCAATCAGGGTGAAGGTACCAGATTCACATGAAGAATTCCTATATCCTGCAACTGTTAGAAGGAATGATTGTTCTTCACAAAATGTGTTATGGAGGATTTCATCAATTTAATTTGAAAAAATGCCTGTATGTCATGAAAAGTTAAGACTTGTTACATATGCTCTTAGCTCTAGTAGCTGCATGCTATATGATATGGGGTTTCAAACCTCTTTACTTCAAGTCCATGAATTGCAACAGCATATACTTGTTTTTTTCAATGACAAGGAATTCTGGAGACTGCAAACGCAACATGTCTTTTACAAACGCATATAAATATCACTCAAAACTTGGAACCTCTTGGTTTTTCTTGCCCTCTACGAGAAGTACAAAGGACTACCTTACATGGAAAATGTTGTCACTGATTCTTATTATGATATCAGGGGGGTTATCATAGATCTTCCGTGTGTTTATTGGAGGAAGAATTCACTGCATAGTCAAAATTGTGCACATGTTGACACTAAACTCTGAACATAATAACACTTAAAAATAAAAACGCCAAAAATCGCAAAATAAGTTTGTTAGAAAGCTTCCCTATCTCACTCTTTTGGTTTTATATTTATGAAGAATATATTGGCAAATAATGAGTGTCCAAAAGTTGAAAATAAGACAGTCGGTAGCAGAATAAATAACTGATTTCATGCTTTTTAAAAAAACTTTAATAAATTTTTTGAAAATTTTTGCATGTCTTTATTTTTATTTTCTTTATTTTGGTAGTTTTTCATATTTTTTTCAAAATATCATGAAAAAGACGACCAAAAAAAAAAAAAAAGTGAAGGAAAGGAACAAGTAAAAGAATCTGCAGGTGGCGAGATATAGAGAATGCTTTTATTTCTCCATGACCTTGTGCAAAGCTATAGAGAAGTCATAATCTGACATCAAATCCTTGCATTGTTTAGTTTTAGAATAGCCAATAGATATATAAATCTTGAGGTGGCTGCTGAAATATATGTGGTTCAAGTCAAAAGAGACAAGAGTTGATGGGATTAATTGTTCAGGCGTGCAAATGCTATATATGCCAGTCGTTTACAATGCTGATTATTCAAAGCAGACTTTCTAGGAAAAAACGAGGCCTTGAAAGCCTACACTGGAGCTGATTTCAGATGATGTTGCTGTGAGGTTGGAAACTTCTTGTCTAACCTTTTCTGTCCTTTGACTATTGGGTGCTAATATGGCTCATTACAGGAAGAATGGATAAGGGATCAAAAACTGCAATATGCAGATGTTCCAGATTCCCATTCGGACAGGTGCAGCTGAATGGTCTTTAGTGTCCAAAATTTAATTACGTGTATGCGTACTACATGCAGCTAGTTCACAATGGTGAAGCTCAATAAGAAAGCTTGTCATTAAAACTCCGGTGATCCTCCAGTTTAAACTCGAGCTCAGGCTGTCGTTTGCATGGATAAATAATTCAACACCGTGGCCACAGGCACTATTATTTTTTTGGTTGGGGGTTGGGGGCTGTTAACTGGGTATGTCACATGACATCTTGACATGCATTAATTATGAAAATCAAAACTAGGATTTCAAGATAATTAGACAGATAAATTGTGACAGTCGACCGACAATCAGGATACCTTGAATAACATCTGAGCCTATACTCCAAACGGTTTGGTGAAACTCAATATTACCATTGAGATCATTATATATATATAGGTAGACTTCTCTTTCTCCAAGCAAAGTGGTGTTTCATTTACTGTATTCGTATCCTAATCCAGATTATCGAGTAAATGAATACTATAATGATAAGCAGCATATGTAATGCATTGATAAAACAAGTGATGCAAGAACCCAACCCAAATAACCAAATTTATTGAATGAGAGGACTACCCATCTTTATATTTCACTATCATTAATGCCTGATCTTGGTAAAACTCTGGACTATTTTTATTTTTACTTTTTTCTAAGCAAGTCAATAACATTAAACTAAAAACATGATACAAGCGGAGGGGTGGGTTCCCAACAAACGCCCCAAAATAATAAATAACAGTGCTGAAAAAAAAAAAAAACGTGTGCTAGTTCTCGTCAGCATTTAAAAGAATTAGGAACCGCCCCATTAATGAGCTTACCTGCCTGAAACATGTCCTGAAGCTGTGTTTTGATGCCACAAGAGGTCCCCTTCTTTACGCAACTGCTATGCTCAGCATTAATTCAATTTTGGTTCCCCTTTATGGCCTTTAATTCTCAACCAACGTTTTGTCCTTTCCACTTGCCAAACCTCTGCTGCTCTATGCTTAATTGACTTAGTTCCTCAGATACCATTTGTTTAAAGTTTCACTTCACCTTTTGGCTTTAATGATGACATCCCTAATACAATCTAGTTTGTTGTCAGTTTTGCCCATGTTCCTGTTGCTTTTCTTCCTTATTTAACATTGAAGATAAGATCTTTAAGAATGTCCATTTGATACATTTTTTTCATATTTCATTTGCATGTAGGGCCATTGCCCACTTTGCTGTGTCTATTGTCTAATAATGCAGAAGCGAAAGTATGCCCAAATCGCACTGCAATACTTTTATATACACATCCATGATTCAGCTAATATTATTGGAAGCAACATTAGTCAAGATATTTGAATGCTTCTGTAGGCACTGCCTTTTTAATTCAGGTCTAGGCACTGCCTACATGAAGTTCCCAAATCATGCGAAATTTCCTCTCCATTTCATTTGAAATGGATAGACAGTAAAACAACAGATATTTTATTCATCATGTTGACGAGTCAAAGGACTAAAATATCTCATATTTTCAGCTAAAGGGATATTTTCCATTCCAAGTGAAATATAGAGAAAAAGGATGCATGCAGTATCCGAAGAAGAAACTAAAGTTATCTATGGTGGTTTTATTACTGTCACCATCACCACCAAGAAGTTAAACTTGAGTAGATGCAGCAAATTCCTTCCAGTTTTCTGCAGATGAAAATCTTTAACCTCTTGATAGAGCGCATTTATGTTTGGATGCTAAGATGATCTTAGATGATTTGAATTGATCTATAAATTGTAATATTTTTTGGATCTCATTGAGATATGTTTTATTCAACTTTCAATTTTCATCGTATCTTAACTTAGTATCCAAGCCTTTCATAAATGAATGTTTGAAAAAAGTTGAGATTGAAATTCCCAACGTACCTCTGTAAAATTACGAAATTGTCTACCATTTTCTTTGAACAAATTGATTATATCTCAATATCTAGAATTATTAAACGAAGCAAAATACTCAAAGAGAATAAACAAATTTGTAAGACACAATGATTGGTTACGAAGGGAAACTTTTTAAAGAACTCTTTAAAGGTAAAACCCTACAGGGCAGCCAAACCCAGGAAAGTCAATTTTATTGTTTAAAAATCAATTATAAGTAATTCTCAATTACAAAACCTTTGTAAGTTGACTCTTCTACTTATCCAGACAAATGACTCATTTGACTTCTGCCGCAGTAGCAGCTAGAATCTCTAGCTATTTTCAAACTATTGACTTCTCTCCTAGAAATCCAGTGGTTGAAATCCAATCAACGATCCTTCACACTTGAAGCACGATCACACACAATGAGAGATCACAAATATGAAAATTCACTAAGAAATTTTCTTACCAAAATATACAATAGAAAGTACTCTAGAAAATATGTAAATCTGAATCTATAGATTCTAACCAATAGGATCTCTTAAATAGACAATCTGGAAAGAGTTCCAGTTGAACTAGGATTCTGCTGATGGATAGAATCTGTCGTGAGAACGTCTCTTGACGAATTGCTGACATTTCGCAATAACTCTCTTCTACGGTGATTTATCTGTGTTCAGCTTCAGGTCTTGATAATTGCAGACTCTTATGGATTCGAAATTCATGTAACTGACTTATCTAAACAACCTTATAAACTTCTAGATAAATTCAATATTGTTAAAAATAAAGTCATATCTTATTTTATATTCATCCAAATTTAATCAAATAATGATAAGATAAACCTTATCATTTAATTATCTAATTCTAGCCAATTTTTTCCTCTACAGAGATGTGTTTAACCTTTTTATGAAAAGTGAAAAAGCAATTGATCCCAACAATAATTGATTTAAGATGAATTGAGATCACTTTAACAACCAAATATAGCAAATTTATTGCACCCTTTTTCCCTAAGAATGCCCGAGTCTATCAGCATGCAGTTTTCAGACTTAAATATATATATCTCGGTAAAGAAGATTTCCGTCTTCTTTCCTGGCATGCAAGAGATCCAAATATTCAAACTCATTGTAAATGAGAGCAACTTATGTGTATACAGCTTTGACTATTAGCCAAAAGGGAAATCTGTAAGGTGTATGAATCCATCAATCCTTTTATTGGTTAACATTGACATCACAGGCAGCGGTTGGGAAAAACAATTAATAGTGGAGCATACAACAAGTACTGTATGAACCTCATACATTGGAGCTAGCATATACATTGTGATCATTTTCAATATTTTTTTCAAGAGAAAAAATATTTATATAAAAGAAAAAAAAATATTTAATTTGTGTAATGATATACGCATAATCTTTTTTACATGACTCTTTATACACCTATATTTTAAAATGAAAACATTTATATAAATTGATGTTATATTTATAAATTATTTTATAAAAATACTCCTAATTTAAAACATATATAAGTATTATTTTGGTGTCAATTTAGTTTTGTGGTGATAAGGAACGTTATGCATGGTGCCTGGGGGGGACATCTGCCAGCTTTAATGCAGAAAAGGTAAGGCTTGGACTTATCTTAGGTCTCGATCACACGCGACAACTACATATATAAGAAGACAAAGGGGTCCTTTTTGTGTCTGAATACATACATCTCATCTCCTCCTCATAAATATTGGCGATCTTCTCGTGCTTGCTTGCCAGTAGTAGTACTGAATGCATGCTTCTGATCAAAATGGAAAATAATTGAAGAACAAGCATTATTTTAATATTATATTATGTATAGTTATTTTTATATATTTTATTAATATGATTAGTTAAAATAATTATTTTATATTAAAAAAATGATGTAATCAATCATATCAATAAAATATATAATAAATACGTAAAAATAACTGTACATCAAATTTTTATTATATCAATTCCGATAGACATGAGAATTGTATCAAGGTATATCCACATGTAAAAGGTGAAAAAATTCCAACCTACAAATGATGTTCAGAGGATCATGTCGTATATTTTAAGATGTGGTCGACTGATCCTAACAGTATGTCCCAAAAGTCAAGCTGGCAGTGATCACAACTGTTTACATGTTGGGGTTTGTTCCTAAAGTGTGATTAAATTACTTAATCTTCTGCTTGTAAAGTGGCGAGATTGACTCCGGTCCTAACATTATTAATTAATAATTCTGATTCATACATATTACCATTTAAAAAAAATGTGGAGACTACCATTACAAAAATGAATTTTTTTTTTTATTATAAAAAAAGTGCTCTTGATTGGCATACCCTAGGCAATAAGATGCTATAGCTGTTTACCACTAACATTTCTTTAAATTTTTTTTATTTTTATTAAAGAAAATAGTTTAACTATAAAGAAATTAAATAAAAGTAAATTTACAAACTAACGTAACTCTATATAGTACGTCATATTATAAAATAATTTTTATTATAAAATAAATCTAATAAATTGTATAAAATTATATCATTCTATAAATTTATTTTTACATAATTTATATATATATATATATATATTTTTTTTAAAAAGTTATATTTTCCCAACTTGTAATATTGAACACGCATTAACAGCTTAAACTTTTTTATAAAGTTTGAGACATGACAGGCAGTCAACATTATGCAAAAAGTAATTAGCGAGGGTGGTTGTGGTGGGGAAAGCCAGCTTTTGAGGCAGGAAAAGGTCGGCCTCGGACTTTTCTTAGGTCTGCATATTGCATTAAAATCAACCGAAGAAGATCACCTGCAATGATAGCAGGAGCGTTAAAAAAACCGATAAACCGGTTGAACGGACTGAATTGGTTTTTTTATTAAAACTAGTTCTAATTTGGTCGATTATTAATTTTTATATTTTAAAAATTAGTTTAAATCGGACTGAACTGGTATATATATTTTTAATTTTAATTTATATATAAAAAATATTATATATAATATATTATATGTTAAATTGCTAGTTAATATAATATAAAATTCTAATTTTATTATTCATATATCTTAATCGTATAATATAAAATTAATATAAAATTTGATATAACATAAAATTAAACTTAAAAATTTTAATAGAACATTTGATTATGATATAACATAAATTAATTTTATATTTTTAATATAGCATTTGAATTTTCATATTAACATATAAATTTTAATTTTATAACTTTTTAGCAAAAAATTATTAAATGAAGGATATCACTTGTTAAAGTTTTGTTGGAGTATGATTTTACTTATCTGTAAAATTGGACTATAATCGAAACAACAGAAGTTCTGATTTCGGTGGTTAATTAGTTTGGTATGAGTTATTAAATTTTCAAAACCGGTGTATATCAGTTCGATTCTACAAAATATTTAAAACCAGATCGAACTGAACCCGTTAAACCTCTAATAATAGGGTCCTTTTGTGACTCTAAATCACATTTCCTGTTGCATGCATTCTGTCCACTGGTGCTTTTTTCTAATTAATAAAAGAAAACTTTTATACACCATACTATCATCCCACTCTCATCTTATTATTTAAGATGTTACATATTTATCACTATTAGATGATCTTTTATTGGATGATTCTTTATCATCTAATAATGATAAATATATCACATCTTATATAATGAGATGAAAATAGGATTGGAGTATGAAGTATACATACCATTACTCATTGATAAAAGTACTGATGTGGCTTACTTTTAGAGTCTAAACGATAGGTTGGCATGTTCACATGGACATCCAATCATATCACATCCTAATAGATACCATTTGGATATGAGTTATTCTATTATTAGATCGATATGTAGAGCACACAATCTATATCACATACTTTAAATGGTAGAGAGTGCTACAATGAAGCCTTGCATTATACACTTTCACCTAACCAACATGTGATTTGTCAATTTTGCATTTCTATTTCAACATACCTATTTAAATATTAAGATAGACATGTAAAAATGATAAATCGATTAGGTAAAAGTGTGTAATGTAAGGCTTCTATGTAGAATTCTCTAAATAGTAAGATTTGATGTGTAAGATTTAAATTTTAAAAATTATTTTTAAAATCAAATTATATCAAGTAAACAGAATATAATAGAGAGGGTTTAGCCACTTAAATAAAATATAGCCACCTAAAAAGAACCTTCACAATTTTCAACTCAATTACAATTAATTTATATATGCATGTGATCTCCCCCGTGCATTAACTTTTAACAACGATTTTTTCATCAGCTTTTGCAAAGATATTTTTCATTGCTAAATCTCGGTTCTTTTTTTTTTTTCTTGTAGTAAATTAGTTAGATATATACTAATTAATTCCTAAGATGATGATCTCCGACTAATTCCTAGAGTGTAGGCATTTGGACTTTTTCCCATGTCTAAACTTCAGAAATTAACCACAAAAAAAGATAAAATGGTCCCTAGCAGCTAGCTTTGTTTTTTAAATTCGATCAATACATGATCTCCCGTTAATTAATATATAGGAGTTTTAAATTCTCGTGTATATATATAGCATATATATCGGTCCTCAGGGATTATGAAAAATGCAACTCTATATATATTGACACGTACACAGTGAAATAAATAGTTAATGATGAAAGCACTATAAGAAATCAGGCCATTTTCAGAGCTTAAAATCGTTGCAAAAAAGTATTTAAAGAGCTGCATATACAGCGATGAAAATTAAATCGCTCTTTATTAATCATAAAGTCTGGGTTTATATGCAGCGATGAAAATTAAATCGCTGCTAATACTTACTTTTTGCAGCGTTTTTATTTACAACAGAATAAAAATCACTGAAAAAATCCTGATTTCTTGTAGTGAAGAGAAATATTATTTATCATCCTCATATCATATATTAACATGTGATTTATTATTTTTATTTAAATATACATATTTATACATCAATATATATGTATTTAAATAAAATAATAAAATAAAAATTACTTATTAATCCGTGGTGGAAAGGATGATAAATAAAATTTTTCACGTTGAAATTACTATGCTGCTAACCATGATCTATAATTATGACGTCTCTTCTCTAATTAATTCATGACATGATCTTTAATAATATAATTAAAATTCTTGATGATTAATATTATTTTATTATTAAAAATAATTTTAAAACCATCTAATCACTTTTATAACTTATTCAGTCATTTATATATATATTTTTTATGTATTTTATATGCAGTGATTTTTATATACTTTTTAAAATATTATAATCTCTTAAAATACCTACTTATCTAAGAACTGTGAGACTTAAGATTTCTTAATAAATTAATCTCAACCTTCCATTTAAAATAAAAACATAAATACACGGTCGAGATGATGATCATATATGTTGTCCAAGGAGCAATCTAGCTAGTAATGCATACTGATGTTTCTTTAATGAGATAGGGCCGTACGTGAGACATACGTGAGACACGTTTTATAAAACCTTAACAAACAATAAAAACAAAAGGATGGTCCAACCATGTAACTCAAGATCGGTGGCCGATTGGGTGGCCATTTACGTGATATAAAGTACAGTAATTAAAGTCATTTTTTTTTTGGAACTAAGTGGATGCATTTCTTGGACGAATATTCTCATCATGGTAATCCATCGTTGCACCATTTTTTTACCCTAATTAATTATTGGGAATAAATACCTTTATTTTGCCTCCTACAAGGATATAAATATATATATATATATATTCACACACACTAATTATTTAGACGCGCGTCTAATACTCTTGTCAATGGCACATCAAAGACATGCTCATACATATATTATTTACTTATAAGACCATAAGATAATATATTAATACTCTTGTCAATGGCACATCGTCTCATTTCATGATCAGTGTCCTAACTCTATTATTTATGTGGGCGTTGGGGCCAACGTCGTAACACAATTTCAAATAATAATTCAAAGTTAATTTTAATTCTTTGGGGACATAAATTCTATAAAAATTATTATATTCTTAAATCGATGTATAAAATATATTATTTATCTTGCTTAAATGATAAAAATTTATCATCCTGATGATCCGATACATGCATGGCCCCTCTCCCGTTGTTTAAAAAAAATAATAAAAATTTAATTTATAAAATTTATCTTTTAAATTAAATTATATTAAATAAGTACTTTACTAAATATATTCTTAATACTGGTTTAAGAATATAATTTCTCATTTATTAATTAAATTGTATTAATATATAATTTTTTATCTCGAATTAAATATCCTAATTCCGCTCTGTTGTACTGAGCCTTACTTTTTTTTTGAAATGGTGAATTCATTCATCATGCTAAAGTTAGAAATGTGACTTATTAATACAGGAAAAACCAGACTATAAGCCAACCTACGCATCTATTCTGGAGTATCCCCGCAACAAAGTGGCAGACATTGTCTTAACTTCTATAACTCTCCGAAGGGAGAGAAACGTACTTTGAATAAACAGAGTGACAAGCCCCTCCATCCTCCTAAAGAGACGGAGTATGGGATATTACTGCTATGGACACTAAATCCAATAGCCCATTACTACAATATTAGCAATAAAACTACATAATACTACACTACAAAACAAAAACAAAACAACCTAAACATAAACACAAGCACCGGCAAGAGCCTCGACGGCACACCCTCTACAGACATCGGCATCACCAGCCCAGGAACGGCATGAGTACCCAGTTCACGTATGGACTACAAAAACCTCCAGTACTGCAGAGGTCGGCCGTACGTCCACTGGCCATAACTTCATCCGCCACTCTCGACTAGCACTAGCTCTGATTGTGACCAATCAAAACACTCCTTATCCTACTCGGTTAAAACACAGATAAAAAATAAAACACCAAAACAGCACCGCATTTAGGGACGGAAAACAAAACAGAGGGAGGCTTAATGGGAGGCTTAGCGCAGCTGTGAATTATGATTATGTTTGCCCTTCGACTCCAACCTACAGAAGCCATCATCTTTATTAATTACTAATAAACCAGTACTAGTCTTCGTTCCTAGTTCCATTTTCCTCTCTCTCTCTCTCTCTCTCTCTCTCTCTCTCTCTCTCTCTCTCTATATATATATATATATATATATATATAAAGCCTGTCTGCCGCCAGCACTTATCGCTCAGTACCACTCGGCAATTTTTTTTTTTTACTTAATAATTAAAAAAATAATTTTAAGAATATTGATATAATTTTTTTTAAATATTTAAATATATTAAAAATATATAAAAAAAAGAATAATATAAATGTGATAGCAGTTAAATGGAGCGGTGTGACTAAGCGCCGTGTACTATCTATATATAGATATAGGTATGTGTGTAGAAGAGGCCAGAAAACAGCAAACGCCACCAAAAACAGATTAGCTTTCAACTCTCTCCTACGCTTACTTCCCTGCTCTTTTCTTCTTTCTTCTTCTTCCTCTTCCAAACATGGTGCTGACAGAAAAGGATCTTTCGACTGCCTTGAACGCAAAAATCATTGGGTCAGGCAGTGAAGTCATGGTTCTGGCACATGGGTTTGGGGGAGACCAGTCTGTCTGGGACAAAATCCTGCCCTCCTTGTCTCAACATTACAGTGTTCTTATTTTCGACTGGAACTTTTCTGGTGCCATTGATCGAGATCTAAACCTCTACGATCCTGTCAAGTACTCTTCGTACGATGCTTTTGCCAATGACTTAATTGAACTCCTAGATGAGATGAGGCTGAAGTCTTTGGTTTTTGTTGGACATTCGATGTCTGGTATGATTGGATGCATCGCTTCCATCAAAAGACCCGACCTCTTTAAGAGGCTCATCCTCGTTGTGTCTTCACCAAGGTAGTTAATTATAAACATCATATCTTTCTGTTTCTTAATGGTTTTTTCTTCGGTTGAGACTTGCAAACACACACGCACACACACAAATGTCAATAATTCTTTTGGCAATTAGTTGTGGATCATTTGTTTATGGTCGGCTGTTCTCTGATTCTTGTTAATGTTCTTGATCTCTCTTTCTTCTTTCTCCTCCTAATTTATTTTGTTCCTGTTTTGTGATTTGATCCAGGCACACCCATTTAATTGAAAAGCATGTTAATTGTATCTAGATTTGCATATCAGATACATATGATTTAGCTAACTCTTTTCGCCAGTTTTTCCGATTTAGTTTTCTTAAATATTTGAGTAATTATGATCTATTTGTGCAGTATTTTGAGAAACGCTTTAGTGATAAAAAGAGATGTCACAAAGTAAATTCATAAATTGATGTATTTTAATGTAATATGTTAGATTGTAAAATTATTTTTATTATAAATTAAAGTAGATCTAATGCATATAATATAAAATTATATCAATTTATCGATTTACTTTTGCAGAATCTAGTTACACTTATTGCAGTTGAATGTGATAGATAAATAGACATAAGTCATAAAAATTTAGAATTAAAAAATCAAACCATTATTTCTAATAGATCATTACGTGTATATATACACATATATATATATATATATGTCTATATGTCTCTTCAAGGATATATATGGATTCTATCTAGAAAAGATCATGACCTCGAGCACAACCTAACTAATTAAGTGCATCTTTTTTGACCGTACGAATGAATTAATATGCTTGTAATTTGAAGTGCTTTATCAACACCACACACACATATATATATATATGGAAAAAACTACTTTGCCGCCTCAGTTTTACTGCTTTAGTTGACTGTTCGGTAAAAATTACTATTTATTTACTTAAGAAAGTGATTTTAAATATATTAGTATATTTTTTTATTTTTTAAAAATATTAAAATACATTGAAAAATATGAAAAAAAAAATAATAAAAATAAATTTTTAACTACCGAACGGTAACAATGAGTGGTGCTACTCAGGTGGCATAATAGCACTGCTTTATATATATTTATATATTTATATATATACACACATACACACAAAGAGAGATCTAGAGAGATTAGAGAGAGAGAGCTAGCCAATCAAACACGCAGACACAAATTAAATAGGGTTATTAAACTGAAGAAAAGCGACACTGTTCCTAAATTTCCGGCCACTATTAATTTTGACGTGTTTCGCAGTTTAAAACTGCTTATTTTGGACGCATGCTTACAGATGTTAGTGATGCTTGAATGCAGCTTGATTAGCTCATCATACATGATCGTGTATGTGTGTATAGGTACATAAACATCGAGGGTTATGAAGGTGGATTTGAGAACTCAGACATCGTGCAGATCATTTCAAACATTGAATCCAACTATCAAAAATGGGCTTCAGCCTTTGCTTCTCTTGTCGTCGACACAAAAGATCCCCAATCGGTAGATAAGTTCGCAAAATGCTTGGCAAGAATGAGATCTGAAGTGGCACTTCCCTTAGCCAAAACTGTATTTTACAGCGATGAACGACAAGTTCTCGACAACGTCATTACTCCATGCACAATCATCCAGACCACCAAGGACCGCGTTGTCCCAAATTCAGTGCCACTCTTTATGCAAAAGAAAATCAAAGGAAAGTCGACTGTGGAAATGATAGAAGGTGATGGACATTTTCCACAGCTAACTGCGCATCTCCAGTTCCTTGATGTGCTAGGACGTGTCCTGGGTTTTCATGATCTTGGTCGTGACTAATGCATGTTAAACATATATATATATAATTACCTGATCATTAGATAATATATCTAAGTTAATTCTAGGGCAAAGTACTTAAGGAATAGATGCAGATAATTAGACTAGCTGGCTAGGAGTACTTGTAATTTCATCATGTTCATGTAGTGTGTGCGTTTATGGCTATGGGATAGAGCTGGTAGGAGCTGCATGCCTGGTGAATTAATTTGGTCTCGTATGATGATGCAGTTTCGTCAGCTTATTGGAGTACTTTCGAGTTGTTATTTATTTAATTAAAAGCTTTGTGAAGTTCATAATTAATAATGTTGTCCTGAAATTAATCCTTTGGTTCTAATTATTGTAAGCAAGTAGTAGTACTGGAAAGTAATAGCTTTTGTCATTGGATGTATGTTAGACTAGAATTGTCACTACAAGAAAAATCATCTATTGCATCGATTTTTATATTGTTGGAAATAAAATCGCTGCAATAAGTCATTAATTTCAACGATTTTAATCTCATTGCGGGCTTTTAACATCAAGTTTTAAAACTACTTTTTTGCAGCGACTTTCTCACCTTTTACAATGAATTTTTTTGTTCTAATATTTAAAAACTTAAAAACGATCCTTTTGCAGCGCTTTTTTATTTTTTTACGATGAATAACTTTGTTGTAATAATTACAAAAATTATTGCAACGTAACTAATACGATGGAGTTGATGTTTTATCACTTGGGTGCCTAAACGAAAATGCCTTCCCCGCTCCCCGCTGAAATTCGATTTTAGCCCGTAATTCTCGATACATATTTCTTCCCCAACTTCTTCTTTTCCATTTTCATCAAACTTGCAAACTAACCCACCCATTTCGAACCGCATCTTGCGAAGACCACTTCCTCCCTAACCCAGTGCCACCTCGCGTCGCTTCTCTCTGCCCAACGCCACCCCACCCTGCACTGCCTTCCTCTGCCCCCCGCCACCCTGCAACACTGTCCCTCTGTGCAACGCCACCCCGTGACACTCCTTGGTTGCACCACCCCTCCCCGAAGCAAGTACATATCAGTGCAGATCTATATACGCAGGATCTTCAAGGTCAACTCCTTCTATTCAACTCCATTATTTTTGTGGTGTTAATTACTCTGTTGGATTCCTTTTTGTTTTGTTAATTAAACCCTAAACTAGACCCTTCCTTTCCGTCCACTTCGCACTCTTCTTTTCCTTCCCCCTACTCTGCTCGCACAAGAAGCTATTTGGCCGAAGGTTTTCTAGGTTATTTCCTTTGGTTGGCATTATGCCTCCCAATCTTGCAATTTGCTGCTTGTTTTGGTTCTGCTTGAACTTCTTGCACATGGATATGTTCTGAATTTGTAAAATGAGTGATGTTGTGTTGTTATATTTTTGGTCAGAAAATGGCATTTAAAAAAAAACTTCACCGAGAAGATTAAATTTGGAGTATTTAGGTCTTCAAGCTCTAGTTCAGTTTCTATTTGAATATATGCTTTAGATGTTGAGTACATGCTGATTCTACAACTCTAGATGAAATTTGTGGTTTTGGAACTTTGACTGTAAGTAGAAATTCATGTACAGAACTGAAAATGAATCTTTGGCCTTGCATTGAGTTTTTTTAATTAATTAATTATTTATTTATTATTACATTTAAACTTAACTAATCAGTGTTCTTGAATTGTAATGTGAATGGATATTTGTGTATCAAGATTTGGGTTAGTTGGTTTTTTTTTTTTCCAAGTAGTTTGGTTGGCTATTTTTTAACCAAAAAGGGGGATATTTGCACCTCCAAAACCCAAACCCAGATGTTTTCCCTTTGTAGGATGACAAGCGTCTTATATAAATGAAGGGTGAATGCATCTTCCTACCAAATTTTGATTGCCATCTCTCGGTCGGCTTGCTATTTTATACTTATACAATATGCATAATGTGATTGCTCCACTTTTGAAGCACTTGGTATTTCTAATTGAGCATTAGATAGGATACTGATTCATTTTGGGGTTTGTCAAATTATAAATCCTATACAATATTCATTGCCAACTATGTAGTAGATGCCAAACTCCCATGTCTCATTGATTAAGACTCTGTTTTGATACATACATGTTTCCCTTGAAATAATGGGATAGTATCCTAAGTTTTGTGCATGCTTTGCAATCCATTCCAAAGTGGGGCAATACCTGTCCCATACCATCTTTCTAGGCCTTGCTTACCCAACTAGTTTGATCTCAAGATTCTAGATATCAAGCTCAAGTAATTAGCTACCTTCCATGTCAGATATGCATTTGGGTGGTGTGCCCCAAGTTTGGAGAAAATTGTATAAATTCCTTAATGCTTCGGCCTGTCGGCTTGGATGGATTGCCAAATAATTCATGGCAAAAAACACAACCATTTCTTTGACTAGATAATTGCATGCCTGCCCTGCCTAAACCTAGACCCATGCCAATATCCTCTCATCTGCCACCCTTGAAATTATATAAATATATATTTATATTTATGGCCATTGCTGTAAATTATATATATATATATATATATATATGCATGCCTGCCCTCTCTAGTCCTTTGGGCCATTGCTGTAAATTTTAATGGCCAAAATATGCACGATTTTCTTATGTCTTCTTTAGCAACTTAGATAGGTTTTTATCTCTTGTATAACTTCTTGTTTTACTTGGGCTATGCCTATTTGTATTAATACTATTGTTTCCCTATAAAAATATATATATATATATATATATATATATATCTATAGAGAGAGAGAGAGAGAGAGAGAGAGAGAGAGAGAGAGAGGTCTGTGTTAAAACTGACATTGACAAGCTGGTTTATCATCCATTATAGGCAGAATATATGAATACCATGCAATCAGAATGTCATATGTCCATGTTATAAATTGCTCTATCACCCACTTTTTATGTAAATCATATTCTTCTTAAATATTTGCACATGTTCTTCTTCTTCTTTTTTTCCTATTTTAATTGTATTTGCATGTTGTATGTAGTCTTTTTTTTCTATGTCCTTGGGGGTTTGAAACCAATCATGCATGGATATAATTAGGAGGTAAGAAGTAAATTTTGGTTTTCATGGTTTATCCTAAATCCACTTACTACAAAAGGGTCACTACCATGAATTGGATTACATGTCATAAAGGAAAAAGTTTTCTTCCAAAATATAAGCTATTAGGTATATTCATATATATATGATTAAAACCATTACTCATGTAATTTTTTCTTTATTTTGTTTGTGTTATATTCTGGTGTTGAGTTTAAACTGAAAATTACGACAATTTTAGAGTGCAGCTTGTAGGACGGATGTCGAGTGCATTTGATTGAAAATGTGTTGACTGAGCCCGACAAAATTGTTGCTGAGCTTCAACAGCCAAGGGCTGTCTGAAACTGGTTGAGTTGGGTATTGAAGGTAACGAAGGCATCTGCAGTTGGAAATCCTTTCTTTTTTTCGTTTCAAGAATTCTCTAAACATACATGGATGACCACATTTGTAATAGTTTTTTTCCTATTTGCAGCGCTTTTGATTCTATTTTCAGCGTCACAATTACGTTGCAAAATATGTTTTGCAACAATTTTTAAATTTTTCACTGGAAATATCCAATTCCAGCGATTTATAGTGTTTGCAACGATTTTAAATGCTGCAATTAAATTTTAACAACGATTTTCCTATACATGGATGACCACATTTGCAACATTTTTTTTTATTTGCAGCGCTTTTGGTTTTATTTTCAGCGTCACAATTACGCTGCAAAATATGTTTTGCAACAATTTTTAAATTTTTTGCTGGAATTCCCCAATTGCAGCAATTTATAGAGTGTTTGCAACGATTTTAAATGCAGCAATTAAATTTTAATAACGATTTCCCCATACATGGATGACCACATTTGCAATAGTTTTTTTCCTATTTATAGCTCTTTTGGTTCTATTTTCAGCGTTACAATTACGCTGCAAAAGATTGTTTGCAACAATTTTTAAATTTTTCGCTGGAAATACCTTAGATCAATTCCAACGATTTATAGAGTATTTGTAACAATTTAAAATGCTGCAATTGAGGTTTCTCAGCGATTTATCTTTACGGGCATGAGGACAGTTACAACGATGTTGGGAGTGTTTGCAAGGAAAAAAATCGCTGCTAAAAGTGTTTTTAGCAGCGAATTTTTTTTTTTACGCTGCTTTGAGCAAAAAAGACGCAATAATTGCGATGAACGTGCAAGAAAGTTAAAATCGCTGGAAATAAGCATATGCAGCGGTTTAAATGCTTTTTTGCAATGATTGTAAGCGTTGGAAAAGACCTGATTTCTTGTAGTGTGTGTTCTAAAAATCAATTTAGTTTGTGCACTATTTCAATAAAATTATTTATGACTAATCCTAGATACATGCATGGATTATGTAAGATAGCATTGTCACATTCTTTTTTTTAGTGGAATTTATTATTAAAAAAACCTTTTTAATATATGGGTCCAATATTTATTCATTTTTTAAAAGGAGTGATTGGCGTCTGCGCAATACTCTAAGACTGTAAATATCACTTTTCATTATTTAGTTATCATATTAATGTTTATTTATTAGGCGTATGTAGGGTTGTAAATGAACTTGTTTGTTTGATAGCCCACTCGCTATTTGCCCAGTTAAGCTCAAATTGAATTTGATTCGTGAAAAAAAAAACTTATCCATGAAAACAGATATCCGTTCGATTAGTTAATGATACATACTCGAAAAAACTAGACTAAGGCTCTTTAAGGCTCAGTTGTTTATGCCCGAGTCGACTCGTTAGCTCGACAAGATTAAAACTTATTCATATATTGATAAATATATATATATATATATATATATAAATACTACGTCGCAGCAACGTGTAAAGCACATTTGCCTAATTAGGTAAGATAAGATTTTTAATTAAAAAAATTATGTTTTTACAAAAACAATCCATCTATGCCAACATTACACTACAACAAAAAACATTTTTTGGGACGATTTTTGTTTGGGATGAATTGAAAATCGTCCCAAAAAGTGAGATTTTGGAACGAAATTCAAATTTCGTCCCGAAAAAATGACGGAAAGTTCAGACCGTTCGAACGTGTTCGAACGATATTCTTAGGGATGAAATTTTTTCTCCCAAATAAGTTAACCGTTCGACCGTTACTGATTAACCATTCGAACGTTTAGTTTTGACCGTTTGAACGTAATATTGGCGCGATGGGAAAAAATTTTTGGAGGGAAATTGACAAAGCGTTCGAATGGTAAATTATAACCGTTCGAATGATATTTATTCACCGTTCAAACGTTATTTGAAGCGGTCGAACGGTTACAAGGGTTTTAATTTTTTAAATTTTTTGGCAAATTATATTTAGATTAACTACTAATTATAAGAAATTGGGTAATTAAATAATATGAATAATCTAAATTAATAATTAGTTTAGAAAATATAAAACAATACTATTTCATACTTAAATACTGAATTTACAAAACATAAAATGTTGTCCATACAAAAAACACTAAATAAATATACAAAATATATCATAAAGTATTAAGACCCTAAGTTTTTGCACACTTCCTCAACTGCAGCTATACGTTCCTCTATTTGTGTCAGTCGAGTACTGATGGTGACCTGAGTCGCAGACATGGCAGCAAACTTTGTACGAAGCTCAGACACAGCAGAATGGATCTCCATACGCACTGCATCGATCACTACTGATGTCTACTCGCTGATCGCTGCACGCACTATCTCAGCCATCTCCTCACGAGTAACACTGTGGACTGATGCCTCGGCCCGTGTAGATGTCTCAGCAGCTGCAGCTGAGACTCCATGATCTCCCGGTTGTGCATCTCTGTGAGGATCAACTGATTCTGGAACATGTGCACGAAAACGCAGTCTCGAGTGTCCCGTGCTGCGTGAGAGGGTGGTGCTGTTTATCGGTCACATCGGCTCCCGTTTACGCTCGGCAACATCAGGCACAACACCAGCACATAGTAGATATCGGGTGATCAGGACTCTGAATGGTAGTATATCCATCAAAATGCACCGAGACTCTGATCGAATCCTATCGAATATATACCCCACCAAGTCGATAGGAATGCCACGAGCGACCTGTATCATAAATTTCGTCCGATCAATGCCAACTTCTGTCTTGTGCTGCCGAGGGTCAATGTTATTGGCAATTATCAAATTTAATATCTTAAAGAAAGAAGATAAATCTGCCTGTTTGATGCTCTTCGTCCCGTCATATGGTGGAGAATCTGGACCGACAACCAAATCCCTCACCTCGTGATCAGCAAGGGTATCGACCTCATCAGTATAAACCGATGCCTCCTCCTCAGCTGTCTCCGCCTCAACTGAAGGATTAGACTCTCTAGGCACCACATTCGGATATGCATCTGGCAGCCTAGGAATACCGAGATGCTCAGCAAGTCCATCCCGTGAAAATACAACGGGTACTCCTCGGACAGTGATCCTATAGACCCCAGAATCATCTGCACTAGCACTGCCGAGTTCTCTATAGAACTCAGCAACAATGTCAATGTAGGAGACTGGCTCCCATACTTCCTCCCGCTCATCCAATATAGGTCCCCAACCACGATCACTGAATACTGAGGGCAATGAGTGACTCTCCCAGAGAAGACTCTGGAAATCAGAAATCTTAACCGGTCGCTCCAGTGATACTGTCCTCTCCCGAACTGGACCACTACTACTCTCTCCAATATTGCGTCGCTTACGTCCCGGCCTAGAAGTAGACATTATAATCAACCTGAAATTTATAATTACAAATTAGATATATAACATTAACAAGAAAAATACAATAAAGAACTATTTACAGTAGTTTGAAACGAATAGCAATTTAATAACATTTTATATTATGAACAACATCATTTTTAATAAATATATCTCTCAATATCAATATTAATTAGATAAATATTAACAGAAATATAATATTAAAAAAAGAGTTGTGCTAATGGATTTATAATATTGACATATTGGAACTATAAAATTAATGTAATTATTTTCCACTTTAACGTTCGAACGCTTAACGTAACGGTCGAACGTCCATCCTAGCTGACCGTTCGATCGTATGAAAACCGTTCGAATGATCAGTGTAATGATCGAACGGTTTTTGCCCAACCGTTCGACCGGTGCGTTCCACCGTTTGACCGGTTATTGAATAACGTTCGAACGCTATTGATAGCGTTCGAACGATCTTCGAGGCGATCGGTATTCCAGGCCGAGTCGACTCGGCCATGGAAATCCATGGAATCCTTCGATTCCATGGATTTTACACAAAAATAAATGCAATAGAAACCTAAATAAATGTTCCTAACATGGATTTATGCAAATCTACCGATTATTTTGATGTATAAATCGGTTTATCCTAACTTAAACAAATAATCTATCAAAAACCTAAATATAAATGGTAAAATGCTTTAAAAAAGAGAAATACCGGTAGTAAGAGGAAGAGGCTTTGAGTGGGTACTGTTGACGGCGGCAAAGACGGCGTGGAACGGCGGAAATGGACGGTTAACGGATTAGAACGGAGGAAATGCTCACGTACTGATGGCGTGAAAATGACGTGCGGGTTGGCTTTTATATGCTTAACCGTTCGAACGGTAAGTTAATACCGTTTGAACGTATTAACTGAAAAACGTTTACCTCCCTAATTACTTCAATTAAATATAATAAATTTTATTTAAATGCAATATTACCGTATTACAACATTAAATATTATAATTAATTCAATTATAATATATTTTAACATTAATTACATTAAATGCAATATATTTAATGCACTTACATATTATTAAATACTATATATTATATTTATCATTTTTTATATATATAGTAAATATAAAATTATATTTAATTAAAATATATTAAATATTTTATATTATATAGTATATAGTATGAGTTATATTATATAGTATAATATATACTAGACTACTATATACATGACACTATGTTCATAGTGTTATATAACATATATATATATGTGATATTAACTAATACATATATATATTTAATAGTATATGTATTACATGACTTGTTATCTATATTTTTCATATTATATTGCAATTATAGACTAATTAGATGACACTCTCTATTCTAGCATTATAAATTACACTATATATGCTCAATTTTAGCTTTTGTATCATTATAATACACTCTAATTGCTAGTAGTATAGATGACACTATATATAATAGTAGATATCCTATTATTATATTATATTAATCTAATATTTATACACTATATATGCATGTGATACGTATAACCCTATGCTACGATACCATATATAAGTACATATATATGTTAACTTATGTACTTGACAATTATACTAGATGTAATATATATGATATCTTATACTATATATATATATATATATATATGTTATTAAACTATATAATATATGTTTGATTATATATTATATAGTTATATTACTATATCTCTAAACTATAAATATTTTATAGTTTAGAGAATTTAAAGGTAGAGTGAAAAAAAAATACAAATAGTTACATTTTAATTTACCGGTCGAACGGTTTAGAATAACCGTTCAAACGTATAGGAAAACGTTCGAACTGTAATTTTCACGTTCGAACATCAAATTAGCGGGGGAAAATTTTTCCGCTAATCTTTTTGACGTTCGAACGTTAATTAAATAACCGTTTGAACGCAAATGTTCTCCATTTACACGACAGAACCTCACAATCTCGCGCTCGTTCCAGTCGACTTCCGTTCGCTCTCACCCTCATTTTCTTCCAACCAACGCCATTATTCTTCAATCCAGCCCTCAAATATTACTAACTTCTATCAATCTCTTATATTTTCGGACTAAGAGGTTGTTTTTACCATTTGGTGAAGAGTATTTAAGTTTTGGGCATTGGGTACGGGTGGATTTTCCAGTTTATCTCTCCAAATCAGGTATTCTCCTTAAATATATTCTCATTTTAGTTTTTATATAAGTGTTTTTGTTTGCTATAATGAGTTCGTCATATACTTTGCTGTCTTTTGATGTAATTTGGACTGGAAATATTGAGATTTTCAGAGGTTGAAAACGACTGTAAATCTGAAATTATACCGTTCGAACGGTATTCGTATACCGTTCGAACGTATATCATTAGATCGAACGGTGTCTAGCACCGTTTGAACGTTATGTTGGTCAGTGTTAAAATAATTAACACTTTAAATGCAGGAATTGACACTAGGTATTAATTATTTATAATCTTTGAATTAATAAAATGAATTTAAAATAAAATACAAATAATCTAGATTTACTAATACTTAACTAGAATGTTAATTAAAATACAAATAGTTATAATTATTAACTAGAATGTGCCTTTAAAATACAAATAGTTATAATAATTAACTAGAATGTTAATTAAAATACAAATAGTTATAATTATTAACTAGAATGTGTCTTTAAAATACAAATAGTTATAATTATTAACTAGAATGTTAATTAAAATACAAATAGTTATAATTATTAACTAGATATTTAATTACAATACAAATAGTTATAATGATTAACTAGAATGTTAATTAAAATACAAATAGTTATAATTATTAACTAGAATGTGTCTTTAAAATACAAATAGTTATAATTATTAACTAGAATGTTAATTAAAATACAAATAGTTATAATTAATAACTAGAATGTTAATTAAAATACAAATAGTTATAATTATTAACTAGATATTTAATTACAATACAAATAGTTATAAAGATTAATTAGAATGTTAATTAAAATACAAATAGTTATAATTATTAACTAGAATGTGTCTTTAAAATACAAATAGTTATAATTATTAACTAGAATGTTAATTAAAATACAAATAGTTATAATTAATAACTAGAATGTTAATTAAAATACAAATAGTTATAATTATTAACTAGATATTTAATTACAATACAAATAGTTATAAAGATTAACTAGAATGTTAATTAAAATACAAATAGTTAGAATTAATAAAATATTTTGAAAGATATAAAACAACTATCTAATTATTTAATAATATAATTACTTAATTAGCATATCTTGTAAGTGTTTGTTTGATACATGTTAAATATTGGCATATCTTAATTTTGCTTGTTCATCAAAATTAGCCTTAGACCCGTTCGAGAGTTATCAATCCGCCTTAATTGAAAGATTGATAACTCTTGAATTGTCCAGAGTGGACAGTTTGGAATTGTAAGATTATTTTCGCAAACTATCGATCTATATCTGTTATACGTCCAGCATTAAGATTTTGGCAGATTTATCCCTTGTTCTCCGGATATGCAGTTTCGGTGATGTTGTATCGACGATTAACACGTCG
Source organism: Carya cathayensis (assembly GCA_011037825.1). NCBI lineage: Eukaryota > Viridiplantae > Streptophyta > Magnoliopsida > Fagales > Juglandaceae > Carya > Carya cathayensis. Next base: position 52,917 of record QGSO01000795.1, on the reverse strand, counting down.
GTGCACACAACGAAACGAGCATATTTGGAGAACTATGGGGAGATGCTGCCGAAATTTTGTTAGACGTAACAGATTATATTAGGTTTGCGACTATGATCTTACAATTCCGAATGGGATAGGACCAATTACCTGGTGAAAGGTGACATACTCATTACTTTTTACATGATTGTGGTTAATACATCTTTGTTTGTTAATGCACATGTGATTGTTTGTAATGAAGATAGTCGACATGGATAAGACTTGGATGCGAGTTAACGATCGTTTGGATCAGAATTACAGCGTATATGCTGAACGTGTTAAGAAATTTTTAGAGTTCGCATTGGGATCATCTGATAGTGATGGGCGTATTAGATGCCCATGTAAAGAATGCAGGAATTTGCGTTCTCATAAGATAGACTTGGTGAGAGAACATCTGTTTATCAAAGGTATTGACAAGGGTTATACTAATTGGGTTTTACACGGTGAACCATATCCAACTCAATTTGAGGTTCCACCTGAAGAAGAAGAGAACGGTGAAGACGTAGAACCAGATGTTGGAGATGAATATGATGAGGATATGGAGGAAATGTTAGGTGACATCGGTGCGGGAATGTTTATGAATGAAGGTGACACAGACACATCAACTTCAAATGATGGAGGTCATAACACTTTTGCACGATTGTGGAATTATTCACAACGTGAGTTATATCCAGGATGCAGAAGACACAGTAAGTTGTCATTTACTGTAAGACTACTTCACATAAAATCAATGTGCCGATTATCAGTTAAGGCTGTCAATATGTTACTGGAGCTGTTTATGGAGGCACTGCCATCAGATAATACTTTACCTCGTAACTTCTATGAAGCAAAAAAACTGAAACGAGGACTTGGATTTGATTACAACGTAATACATGCATGTAAGAATGACTGCATATTATATTGGCAAGAGAATGAGCAGTTGAACGAGTGTCCCATATGCCACGAATCAAGATGGACATCGGACAAACAAAATGTGCCGCAAAAGGTTGTACCCCACTTTCCATTGATACCTAGATTACAACGATTATATATGTCACGTGCAACGGCTGTAGACATGACATGGCACTCATCAGGTAGAGTTCCGAACAATGATATTTTGTCGCATCCTGCTGACTCCCAGGTGTGGAAGGAATTTGATCAAGAACACCCATGGTTTGCTGAAGAACCTCGTAATGTGCGACTTGGGTTGGTAACAGATGGATTTAATCCGTTTGGGAACATGAGTACTAGTCATAGTACTTGGCCAGTTGTACTTATGCCGTATAATCTACCACCGTGGAAGTGTATGAAAGATCCATATTTCATGATGAGTTTGCTAATTCCAGGTCCGAGATCACCAGGAAATGATATAGACATACACTTACAGCCATTGATTGCAGAATTGAAAGATTTGTGGGAGAATGGGGTTGTCACATTTGATTCATCAACAGGGAAGTCGTTCAAGATGCATGCTGCCGTGTTATGGACAATAAATGATTTTCCAGCTTATGGAAACTTGTCAGGTTGGAGTACTAAGGGAAAAATGGCATGTCCAACTTGAAACAAACATACTAAATCTGAATGGCTCACTTACGGGAGGAAATTATGTTTCATGGGGCATCGTCGATTTTTACCTACTGACCATAGATGGCGGGGAAATTCACAAATGTTTGATGGTACTCTTGAATGAGGCCAACCTTCACCATACTTGTCTGGTGAAGATGTACTTGCACAATTTGTAGATGTTGGTTGTAATGAATTTGGTAAAAAACAACGAAAGAGAAAACGAGCTACATCTGAGTTGAATTGGACTAAGAAGAGTATATTTTTCGATCTCCCATACTGGTCAAAGTTAAAGTTATGACATAGTCTTGATGTTATGCATATTGAGAAAAATATATGCGAATCCATATTGGGAACATTGATGTCAATTGAAGGAAAAACGAAGGATACATTAAACTCAAGACAGGATTTGAAGCGGTTGGGAATAAAACCGGAAATGCAATTGCAAGAAAATGATTCGTCCGTTTACATGCCGATTGGATGGTATACATTGTCAAGGAATGAAAGGACTACATTTTGTGAGTGGATAATGAAAATTAAATTACCGGACGGTTATGCATTGAATTTCACAAGGTGTGTGCGAACAAATGACTGGAAAATAACTGGATTAAAAAGTCATGATTGTCATGTCCTTTTACAGCGTATCTTGCCTATTGGTATCCGTGGGTACTTGACAAGAGATGTGCGCGTGGCTTTGACTGAGTTGGGTTTATTTTTCAAGGATTTATGTGCTAGAACATTAAATGTAGAAGCTTTGGATCGAATGGAACGGGAAATTGCCATAATCTTGTGTAAGCTAGAAAGTATTTACCCACCTTCATTCTTTGACGTCATGGTTTATCTAGCTGTCCATTTGCCACGTGAAGTTAGACTTGCAGGACCAGTTCAGTATAGATGGATGTATCCTATTGAACGATTCCTTGGGAAGTTGAAACGTACAGTTGGTAACAAGGCTCGCCCAGAAGGATCAATTGCAGAAGCATATATTGATGATGAGTGGCATACCTTCTGTTCCAAGTATTTCCACGGGGTTGACACTAGGTTTGATCGGCCGGAAAGAAACTTTGACGTTGACGGAGCAAGACAACGAAATGGGTTTTCTGTGTTTTCCCAACAAGTACGACCACTTGGTGCAATGCGTGGTTATGACTTATGTGGTAGAGAGTTTGAGAAAACTCAGTGGTACGTGCTGAACAATTGCCCTGAGATAGAGAACCACTTGAAGTAAGTTATAATGTTTTCTTTATCTAATATTCGCACATTTACTTTCACGAAAGATTACGGATATAAAAGAATTGTTGTAATTATCAATTTCAGTGATCATATTAACATGCTCAAGGAACTAGGAGTAAATGATATAAATCAGAAACATGAAGAGGAGTTCCTGAGATGGTTTGAACAACGGGTAATGACATTACATATGCTTTACTCATCCAATAGTTCATTAAATATTAATTGTTTTTTTTATATAATAGAAGTTTTGCTCAATATGTAGGTTGTACAAATGCATGCAAATAATCCAAACGATATATCGGATGAACTATATGCATTAGCGCGTGGCCCATCGAGGCGCGCTACAAGATATTCTGCATGTATTTCTCGGGGAAGTAGGTATCACACAGTGGATAGGGATTGTTATAGGAAAACACAAAATAGTGGTGTCCTAGTCGAGGGAAGTCATGATGGAGAAAATATTGATTTCTATGGAGTTATTGTTGATATAATTGGAATGAAATATTTGGGAGAACTTGTAGTGTATCTGTTTAAGTGTGATTGGTGGGATTTAAGCAATCCTCGAACTGGAGTCCGTGGTGAAGAATATTTTTTGAGTATTAATACCTCAAAAAAATGGTATGAGGATGATCCTTTTATTCTAACTTCTCAAGCATCTCAAGTATTCTACTTAGATGACCCGAAGTTAGGAAATCAATGGCGAGTAGTACAAAAGTATTCTCCAGGAAATATATATGATGTTATCCCTCAGGCGGAAGGGCGAGATGAAGAAGCAGATGATCCCTCTACTCAAGAAGCATACCAAGAGAGTCAGCCCGTCTTTAATTTGTTTGTGGATTTGAGCCAGTATGAGATGATTCCATTAAATAGATAAGATATTGAGGCTGAAATTGTTGATGCGACAATTGAGCAAAATGTTGATTCCACTGAAGTATCTACAGATGATGAGTCTGAATTGTCAAATGATACTGATACAGATAGTGATTGACAAATTATGTTTGCACAGATAGTTTTCTAAAATTATGCCTCCGAAGAGAAAGGAAGTTTGTATCCCATCTCCACCTGTTTCTAGCTCTCCTTCAGACTCACCATTAGAGATTGACTCTACAGAACAAGGTAAAATTATAAGACTCATAAAATTTATTAATTAAAGTTATAATAGAAAATTGAATGTTATATATCATGATGACTTCACAGTACAATCTCGTCAAGGTCGAGGCACTACTAGAGGCGTGACGTTGGAAAAATATCGTAAGGTGGGTAAGATCAAAGTTAACATTCTTGATGAACATATCGGAGGTGAAGGACAACCAGCAGCTTGGCTTGCATCGCATGTGGGTGCTCTTACACGAACTTATGCACCTTTGGCAACAAGTTCATGGAAGAAAGTCCCCCAAGATGTTAAGGACCTTATCAAGAAGCGTTGTTTGGTAATGTTTAAAACACGAAATTTAATTGGTAAATTTTTTTATTTTACTTTAAAGTTAGAATATTATAAATGATAATATCTTTGTCTAAATTTTTTCCTGTAAGGATGATTTCGAATTAAATTTTGGTCAGAGAGAGGAGCGTAAAACTGTGGAAGAGCTTATGAGTAATGCATTCCGCAAGTATAAGGTGAGGTGTCATGAGCATTATAATAAGTTTGAGAATAGTGAAGAAGCATGCCAACATCATTTTCAAGATGTGCAACCTTCTGATTGGGAAAAACTTTGTGACATGTTTGAGGATCCATCATATAAGGTATAATTAATTTAATTATTTTAGTTGTCCTATTTTTAATTTTGCTTTCTAATATTTGCAATTCTTATGTAGGAGCGAAGTTCTATAAACAAAAAAAAATAGATCAAAATTGAAAATTACTCATCATACAGGCTCAAGATCTTTCCACCGCCTCTCTAAGAAATTGGTATTGCTATTTTTTTTATTTGTATATAGTTAACTGAATATATGAATCATAATGACTTTATATCTTAACAAATCTTTATTATAGCAAGATTCAGATGCCGATTATGATCTGACAAAATTATATGCTGCATCACATACTAATCGTAATGGAGAGTGGAGTCATCCTGATGCCCGTGAAAATTATGTAAGTATTATAATTTGTTTTAAATAAATATATTTGAATATTTATGATGATATTAACTCTTTATCTTATGTGTAGGATAAAATGGTTGCCCTGCGTGTTGAATCTTCGTCAGATCAAAATTCCTCAAATAATGATGTTGAGATTTTTACACAAGTTCTGAGTGAACGTTCAGGATATTTGAGGGGTTTGGGTCGCTGTGTAAAACCTTCCCCCTCTTCCTCTTCTTCCGGGTCTGCCTCTATAGCGCAAGAGAATGCGAATCGCAGAATTGAAGAATTGGTTGCAAAACAACAAGAGTTAGAGGCTCAATTGGCGAGACAAGGAGACATGGAGATGCGCCTCAAACAACATGAAGAAGAACAAGCAGAGTTCAGGAGAGATATGCAACTCCAAATGCAACAGCTTATGCAACAGTACAGGCCTCCAACCAACTGATGGTTTTTTACGTCTAGCTTATGACATTATCTAATTATGTATGAACAATGCTAGTCTCATGGTTATTTATTTGTTCGCACTTATTATAAAACTATTGTGAGTAATTAAACAGTTTCTAATTTATGTTTTTCAAATATTATGGATGTCTATTTAGTTTTTTTTATAATTATTGGTTTTAATAAAATTAATATCCGTTCGAACGACCATGTAACGTTCGAACATTAATGGGTTGGCCGTTCAAACGATAATGTACCGTTCAAACATTGATGACCAAAACGTTCGAACGATACCAGATGCTCAAAAAAATGTTCAAATGCAGGTCATTACCATAGCGTTCGAACATTGATCAGCACCGTTCGATCTCTTCTACTGTTCGATCTTTTCCTTTAACGTTCAAACGTAATTCTATTGATCGTTTGAACGTATCTTCATAACCGTTCAAAAGATGCATTAACGTTCGAACGGTAACTGAGAAACATTCGAACGCCATTCTGGAACGAATTTTAACCGTGACAAAAAATGTCATCGTTCGAACGGTGTCGAACGGTCAATTTCAAAATCATTCCAAAAGATATATTTTGGGACGAAATTGTGATTTTCGTCCCAATATATCTTCTGGGACAGTGATGTTGGGACGACCTTAAAAAATCTTTCGGAACGAAATCTATATATTTTGGGACGAAAATTTTCGTCCCAAAAAATGTTTTTTGTTGTAGTGAATTAGACTGGGGGAATTAACTAAAAAGGATTCCTTATCCAACACCTGTTGAGCATCTTGATCTCTAGCTGTAGTAGGTAGAAGCTCATTAAGCAACTTCAGAACTTCATAAACCTGAGAATGAAAAAATAGCAATAAAACAACCATTCCGTTACCTCTAATAACACTATGAAACGCGTGAAAAATGTTAATAGTACGTGAGACACATTTTATAAAACCTTAACAAACAATAAAAACAAAAGGATGGTCCAACCTGCATGTAACTCAAGATCGGTGGCCATTTACGTGATATAAAGTAGAGTAATTAAAGTCTTTTTTTTTTTTTTGGAACTAAGTGGATGCATTTCTTAATTGGACGAATATTCTCATCATTGTAATCCATCGTTGCATGATTTTTTTACCCTAATTAATTATTGGGAATAAATACCTTAATTTTGCCTCCTACAAGGATATATATATATATATATACACACACACACTAATTATTTAGACGTCTAATACTCTTGTCAATGGCACATCAAGGACATGCTCATACATATATTATTTACTTATAAGACCATAAGATAATATATTAATACTTCTTGTCAATGGCACATCGTCTCATTTCATTAGTGTCCTAACTCTGTTATTTATGTGGGCCTAGGGGCCAACGTCGTAATACAATTTCTAATAATAATTCAAAGTTAATTTTAATTCTTTGGGACATAAATTCTATAAAAATTATTATATTCTTAAATTGATGTATAAAGTTTATTATTTATCTCACTTAAATGATAAAAATTTATCAAGAACTTGATGACCCGATACATGCATGGCCCCTCCCCCATTGTATAAAAAAAATAGTAAAAATTTAATTTAGAAAATTTATCTTTTAAATTAAATTACATTATATAAACACTTTATTAAATATATTCTTAACACTGGTTTAAGAATAGAATTTCTCATTAATTAATTAAATTGTATTAATATATAATTTTTCTGTCTCGAATTAAATATTCTAATTCCCCTCCGTTGGACTAAGCCTTACTTAATGGGAGGCTTAGCGCAGCTGTGAATTATGATTCTAGCCGATTATGTTAGCCCTTCGACTCCAACCTACAGAAGCCATCATCTTTATAAATTAGAATAAAATTATTCTAATTCCCCTCTCTCTCTCTCTCTCTCTCTCTCCTCTGTCCTGCGCTTACTTCCCTGCTCTTTTCTTCTTTCTTCTTCTTCCTCTTCCAAACATGGTGCTGACAGAAAAGGATCTTTCGACTGCCTTGAACGCAAAAATCATTGGGTCAGGCAGTGAAGTCATGGTTCTGGCACATGGGTTTGGGGGAGACCAGTCTGTCTGGGACAAAATCCTGCCCTCCTTGTCTCAACATTACAGTGTTCTTATTTTCGACTGGAACTTTTCTGGTGCCATTGGTCAAGATCTAAACCACTACGATCCTGTCAAGTACTCTTCGTACGATGCTTTTGCCAATGACTTAATTGAACTCCTAGATGAGATGAGGCTGGAGTCTTTGGTTTTTGTTGGACATTCGATGTCTGGTATGATTGGATGCATCGCTTCCATCAAAAGACCCGACCTCTTTAAGAGGCTCATCCTCGTTGGGTCTTCACCAAGGTAGTTATAAACATCATATCTTTCTGTTTCTTAATGGTTTTTTCTTCGGTTGAGACTTGCAAACACACACCCACACACAAATGTAAATAAATCTTTTGGCAATTACTTGTGGGTCATTTGTTTATGGCCGGCTGTTCTCTGATTCTTGTTAATGTTCTTGTTCTCTCTTTCTTCTTCTCCTCCTAATTTATTTTGTTCTTGTTTTGGGATTGATCCAGGCACACCCGTTTAATTGAAAAGCATATCAGATACATATGATTTAGCTAATTAGTTTTTCATGTATCTATATTTTCCTGAGAAGACAGAATATGGGATCGAGGAGCTTAGGTAGCTATGGCAAAAGAGTGTAAAAATAAATATCCGTACTCACCAGCCATCCTTTAATTATTGCGTCTTATCTCCAACTAACATTCTCACAGATGATTGAAAGTTTGTTGTAGAACACGTGAAGGCCAGCTAGAACGTCCCTGATCTCCCCTACATCCGGCCTATCTTTCCTTCAAATTAATAAGAAATGTGTCGGAGAGCGTGTGATGAGAGATCAGGTACTTAGTAGTCGCATCTTTAAAGAAATGTCATTGAAATAAAACGATCAATACATATCGCATGCCTGCAGCTCTATTGCCCATTCTGAACTCTTTTGGACCATCTGCTAGAGTCTCCATCGTCGTTATATAATAGCGATATTGTTGAGCTTTTATTTCCCCAATTGGGATCTTGTAGCCATGTTGCGCTTCTCCATGTTCACCTACAAGTAGACACTAAAATGTTAAAAAGAGAAGGACCCTTAATGGATAGAACATGTTATAAGGGTCCCTATCACTGACTACCACAAAGATGCTTTTACCGCACCAGATTTTTGGTTGCAAACAAGTTGATTTTTTTACTACCAAAAACCTGCTCCGGAAGAGCTTACGTAGTGAATTTATATTAATAGGCAAGTGATTAAAAGAAACCCTGTGCAGCGTCCACAAGTGGTAATGTTTAAGATTTCAAAAGTTAAAAAAGTGAAAAATGGTTGAAATGCCATTGATATTCGTGTGGGAGTATTAAAATTTGATAACGTGTCATCTCGTGAAAGGGTACTGAAAGTATCACTTGTTCATAGGAGTACTTTCGAGTTGTTATTTATTTAATTAAAGCTTTGTGAGGTTCATAATTAATAATCATGTTGTCCTGAAATTAATACTTTGCTTCTAATTATTCTAAGCAAGTAGTACTGGAAAGTAATTGCTTTTGTCATTGGTCGATGTATGTTAGACTAGAATTGTGTTCTAAAAATCAATTTAGTTTGTGCACTATTTCAATAAAATTATTTATGACTAATCCTAGATGGAATGTGTAAGCTAGTATTGTCGCACTCTTTTTGAAAAAAGAGTGGGATTTATCGTTAAAAAAATTAACTTTGTCAATATATGTGTTCAATATTTATTCATTTTTTAAAAGTAGTGCGTGGCATTTGCATAGTACTCTATCATGATTGCAAATATCATTTTTATTATTTATTTATAATATTAATGTTTATTCATTAGGCATATGTAGGGCTGTAAATGAATAGATAGCCCGCTCGCTACTTGCCCGGTTAAGATTGAATTGAATTATTCATGAAAAAAAAACTCGTCCCTGAAAGCAGATATCTGTTCGATTAGTAAATAATACATACTCGATAAAACTCAACTTGACTTGACTAAGATTCGTTAAGGTCCACTTGTTTATACCCGAGTCGACTCGTTAGCTTGACTCGATTAAAACTTATTCATATATTGATAATTATATACATATATATATATATATATTAGCTAATAATATAAGCATAACACTTTTATAATTAAATATATATATAATATGTAACCTAATTACTTATATATTTCCATGTATTGAATATACTTCATAGCTCTATTTTATAATTTATACAATAATTAGTTGTTAAGATTTAACAATTTTGTATACTATTATGTACATAGGAACTATATATGAAATAAAGATATGCTATTATATTATGTATATGTATTAATAATTTCTATAGGCATATAATATATTATTATTATTGATAAATATCAATTAGTTAGATATTAATTATCTATAAATTTTTAAAATCTAATAATTTAATAGAGGTTCTACTTGTTAGTTATACAAATTCATTATTAGATTTTTTTTTATCTATCTAATTTATTAATTATTAAATATTATTCAAAAAGTAAAAAAAAAAATATTCAAATTTGAGTTGGAAATTTAGCTTACTGAATCAAGTTTAAACAAAAAATAAATAAAAATCTTGAACTTGAACTCGAATATTTTGAGTAGAGCCGAGCTCGGTAAGCTAAAGTCTGGCTCGGCTCAACTCGATTATAGCCTGTCTGGCTCGGCTCAACTCGATTACAGCATCAGGCATATGCATGCGTTTGTTTATATTTGATCTAATGAGCTATAATGATCTCGAGTTACAATAAAGCTTATATATCTTAATTTTTTAGGTATTTAAAGAACGGTACATTTGCGAGTTTGACACGTTTTTATTGATTTTTGCTTTCATAACAAGTTACGCTTTTCGAGTACCGTAGTTATAAATCTATTGTAATACAATTAATAAAATTAGTATAATTTATAATTTAATAAAATTATTTAAGTCCTAGGAATTGAAGGGATACTTATGAGATAAGACAAAAAAATTTCTATTTGAGAATTGTGTCTTTTCCGAACCGCAACAGGTCTCACAGTACCAAGCTTAACAATTTTTGTGATGAATAATTCTTCTTATAAGCCCTTTAATTCATTTTACACCCCTATACTTTATGTGGCATCAGATCCAATCACTGACAGAAAGGATATGGGTAAGACGCCGATTTGAAGAGGAAGAAGAGTAATGAGGAGGTGAAGGAGATAGAAAGTATAATGATTTTGAGGGAGAGAGAGAGGTCAAAGAGAGAGAGAGAGCTTGAGGAGAGAGATGAGGTTTGATGAGACAGAACTTTAGGAGGGAGAGAGGTTGAAGAGAGAGAGATTGTGGAGAGGGAGGTACTATGAGAGAGAAGGGTACCGTTCGGTAACGATGGTCTGACATTATAAAAAAAAATAGTCACATCAGGTGTAGGGGTGAATAATGGTTTATGTATACCATATCTCTTTTTTGATAATTTATATTTTGAGTTTTTCTTTATATTTAGCTGTTGATCTTAAGTGCATATATGTAAGTAGTGGTAGATTGTCAAAATATGTTAGCGAAATTACAGTACCTGGAGGGTTATTTCAAGATTAATAAATACTTTTTCAAATGCCAGATTTGCACCCAATTATAATTGAAATATAATTATACAAGACAAATCAAATCAACCATATACAAATTTGCATAAGATAAGGATTTGTGGTGACCAAGGTACCTAAAACCTTTAAAGAATTCTTAAAACTAAATTCAGTACTCTAGTACAACAACAAATCAATTATATTATTTGAATCTTCAGTTGAACTGTGATGACAGTTTGTTGATTGGGTGTTTTTTCTTATTCAAATTTTTGTTTACCTTATCAAATGCACCAACTTGAAGTTCCGCTTCAAAATAACTGATCAAGGTTATCTTCCTTAGTATTCATACCTCAAACTAAACAAAATATTTTAACACATTAAAATCGGTTGCATTGAGGAGCTGGCCCTAGTTTAGAGAGAGAGAGTCTTCATTATCTCTAGAAACCATCACCAAATCAAAACCTGCTCAAATGGAGAGGAGATTCCCCTCCCTCCTTCATCTCTCATTCCTTTTCTCTCTAGTTTTCTTTTTTCCTTTTCTTTTTTGGGTTGTTTTTTCAAGGCTAAGTATGGCTGAAAGGCAATCTACTACTCTCTGGCATTCGGCGACCACCATGCGCTTTATCACAGGTTTCCCAAGGCGCCGATCTTTCAGACGAGAGAAAAATTTTGCCGAACAGTGTTGTGCGTGAGCCACATGCGCAATCCAAAGTGGGCGTGTGTAATCCACTTGCCACAACTAAGGGTGCTCTTCTGCCACCACGCGCAGCTTTTCTTGGTTTAGAGCTACCGGTCATTTTAGACCTGACTGATCGCCATACTTCCAAAGTGGCGCATGGCATTCACGTGCCATTACAGTCACTTTATTTGTAATTTTTTTCCTCCAAGGTTGAAAATGCGGATCTATGTCTTTCCATGATGTAATTTATTTTTTCCCATATATCTTTAATTCTGTTATATTTTTTGTTTTAGAAAAAAAAAAGCACATAGTATGGGATTTGAACTTTGCCTTGGACAAAGTTATGTTGTCTCTCAGACGGTGGTCTGTAGAGGTTTGTAGCATAGACTAGAGCATGTCTGTCATAGTTATGTACTAGAGTGCTATTAATATTGTAGTTGGCTTGTAATGTATGTTTCATGTCAAAGTTGTAATGTCTATTATAAATAAATGTAGACTGCAGTATGTTTAAAAAAAAAAGGCATTAAAATCCTTTTTTTAATAATAGATCTTATTTTTTTAAAATATGCTTGCACACCTTAAAATTATATCTAGTATTATTAAAAAAAACTATATATAGGATTGCTTACTCTTGAAATTTTGATTCAAACCTAATATTAAAAAAATTATACTTATAATCTCGTACGCCGCCACACACCATGGCCAACATACAATTTATATATATATATATATATATATTTGAATGAAACATTTCTTCATTTAGATTAGCAAATGTTGGATACAAGGAGAGGCACCCTCCAAACTAATGCTCTCCTAAGAGAGTTTAAGTGCATCCTTAGTTAAGCAATGGGCAACGCTATTAAAGTTCCTAGACACATGTATCACAGACCAGTTCTTAAACTTTCTAAGCATTAATCTGGTGTCTTGAATTATCATCCCTATAGAGCTCCAGTTGGTTTCTTCACCCTTGATCTGTTGAACTACACTCGAAGCATCACCCTTAAGTATAATGTGTTGCAAATTCAGCTGGTTGCACAAGATGACATCCTTTGAGGTAGCAATTAATTCAGCTAACAATGCATCAAGAAATGAGTCTCTTTGGGATATGAGTGTAGCAATAACATGTCCATTATAGTCTCTTACAACCACCCCTATGCCAATCTTGCATTGAACTCGGTCCACTAATGCATCCCAATTGGCCTTGTACATGTTCAAAGGAGAAGCAGTCCAACTATGAGCCAATGAACCTTCTGGTTTTTCCCTGCAATCTTGCTAAGTGTTTGCTTCCATGAAATGAAGTGTCAGTTTGGAGACTTCTTCCACCACTCTCTCTGGAGCATAAAACTTGCCTTCAAACATGTGTAGGTTCCTTCTCTTCCAAAGTTGGTGAGCTATGGAAGCAAAGAAAGCCATATCATTCTCATATAGGGCTGAAAGCATATGGCATACCAAATCTTTGAAGTTGGACTCACCCACATTTTCCTTTGGTAGTTTCCTCGAGCTTGTTGGACTCACCCACATTTTCCTTTTTTAGTTTCCTTGAGCTTACTCCCCAAACATCTTGAGCTGAAGGGCATAATCACAAAACATGTGAGCTATTTTCTGGTTCTCTAGTATAGATAGGACAAAGGGAAGAATCCCTTATCTTCCTTTTATTCAAATTTTGGTTTGTGGGCAAGGACTCGTGAAATGCTCTCCACAGAATCATTTTGGTAGCATTTGGCACATTAATCTTCCATAGTTTTGACCAAAATTCATTGATCCTTGAGCTGTTAGAAGACTGACCCTTTAAACACAATTCCATTTCCCCAAGAAGGTGGTAGGCTAGGCACTCTTTACTGTAAATAAACCATTATTAGTAAGTCTCCAAATCAACTAGTTTGGGCTACTACTCATACTGATGGGAATCATGTTAATGGTGGTAGCTTCAGTCTCTGAGAAAAGCTCTCTTAAAGCATTCATGTTCCATGTTTTGTCTTGCTTATCAATTAACTCACTAACCTGCCAGCAAGTATGCTTGTCACTCAGAGGGGATTGGACTAAAAATGAGGTAGGGTGAGGGATCCATTTATCTCTCCCTATTTACACAGAATCCCCATTCCCTATTCTCCAGAATAGGCCTTCTTCCAAGATAGGTTTAGCCTCTATGAGACTTCTCCAAAGATAGTAGGCATTGCTGCCCACCTTTCCATGCAGAAAGTCAATTCTAAAGAAATATTTGACTTTTATTACTCTAGCAGCTAGGGAGTGAGGTTGTTGAATTAACCTCCAACCTTGTTTGGCAAGGAAGGTTGTATTAAATTGGTCAAAATCTCGATACCCCAATCCTCCTTCAGGCTTTGACTGGCCAAGTTTCTTCCAAGGGATCCATTGGGTCTTGACTCTATCTCCTCTACTTCCCCACCAGAATTGCTGCATAAGTTTGTTGATTGCCTTTAGGATGGTCTTTGGTAGCTTGAATATACTCATACAGTATGTTGGGACAGCCTGACCAATTGACTTCAGAAGCACCTCTTTCCCAACCTGGGAGATGAACTTCACCTCCTAATTTTGAATCCTGTTCCTGATCGAGTCCAAAAGAGGCCTGAAAGTTGATAGTTTGTGCCTCCCTACATAAGAGGGAAGCCCTAGGTACTTCTCAAATGCCTTTGCTTCCTTCACATTAGCTATTGTTAGTATGGTTTCTTTATGCACAACAGTGGTATTTTTGTTGAAGAAGATTGTAGTTTTCTCCATATTCAACCTCTGGCCAGATGCATACTCATATGAGTTCAAGAGGTTGAGCATTCTACTCCATTCCAAGACATTGGCCTTGCAAGAAAGCAGATTATCGTTTGCAAAAAAGAGGTGGTTAACTAAAAGGGATTATCTTGCAAAGGGGAAACCAGAAATTAATCCCTTCTCCTGAGCCTTATCCAATAGTCCTCCAAGGACTTTAGTGCACAGAATAAAAGGGTAAAGGGATAGGGGATCCCTTTTTCTTAGCCCCGTAGATGGATAGAAGATCTCTTGTGGTTCACCATTGATGAGAAGGGAATAATTAACTGAGCCTACACACTTCATTATTAGTTCAGTCCAAGCTTCTCCAAATCCCGACTTTTTCAAAACAGCCTCCAAGAAAACCCACTCTATTCTGTAATAGACCTTACTCATATCCAATTTCATGGCCATGTACCCTTCCTTCTTGTTTCTCATCTTGTACTGCATTGAGTGCATGGCTTCATAGGCTACTATAATGTTATCTAAGATCAAATGCCCTGGAACAAAGGCACTTTGTGCTGGTAAGATAATGGAAGGTAAGAACACTTTCAGCCTATTTGCTAGGACCTTGGCAACAATTTTATAAATTCCGTTGCATAGGCTGATAGGCCTATACTTAGTAACTAATTCATGGCTTTTCTTCTTAGGAATTCAGAAAATAAAAGTGTCATTTACCTCACCTATGCCTGCCCTAGTAGAGATAAACTCTTGCACAGTTGAGACCACCTTATTACCTATTATGCTCTAATTGTCTTAGTAGAAACCAGCAGAAAATCCATCTGGGTCAGGTGAGCTCATTGGTTACATCTCAAAGATAGCCTCTATGACTTCCTCAAAAGTGCATTCTCTTTGTAACTGTCTATTCATCTCTGGTGTCACCATTGGCTCAATGTCTTGGAGAATAGCATCAATATCTCTTGGTTGGGAGGACTTGAACAGGTCCTGATAGAACCTTTGGAAAAAATAGCTTACTTCCTTTTGATTACTTGCACACTCCCCTCTCTCATTCTAATCCTTTTTATAGTATTAGTTTTCCCTCTTTGGGATGCACACTTATGGAAATATTTGGAGTTCTTGTCCCCCCCTTAAGCCAAACTGTTTTGACCTTTGCCTCCATTTTGTCTCCTCCTCTTCCAGTAGCCCATCCACCTATCCTTGCAGGCCTCTTATAGTGTCACTGAGTTCCCCTTGATTTAGATTTTGGAGATCTTGGATCATAGCATGTGACGCCCCCAAATTCCGCTTGGGATTGAACGAACATTTGAAGCGTCGAGACATGCAACACAAGGTTACCTGCCCCCGTTCATGACATATAAGATGCAATGTTCTTAACATGCATCTAGCATTATGCAATATTCGCAGCGGATAATTTTTTTTTCTTTAGCAATACTATGCACCAAACTAAAAATTATCCCAAATACTTGAAACATATTTCATACATAAAGGCATACTAAAAAGCCGTGATCACCACATTAGTCCAAAATGGTTGTGATCAAAAGAATACTTGAAATACAACTCCAAAAGTACAAGTATTAACCTGAGTTAAATACTATACCATCATCAACATCGCACCGTGGCCTAGTTGACCGTATTCAGTTGGTCAGATTCCAATTCTCCTTTGGGTCCTGTAACAAGATCTACCATTCGGGGGGAATGGTAGTTGGGACTACCACAGTGAGATTTGATTACAAATCTCAGTAAGTTAACATAAAACTCACACACAGGTTAAAGATGCATGCATGGCAGTAAAAGCATAAATGCATAAGTATAGTCGTACATAAGCATAGCATAACTTGACATATAGCATGACTAACCAGAACTTAAACGTGAACTGAACTTGACTTAACATGGCATGAACTTAAGCTTAAAACATAACATGAACAAACAACATAACATGAACGTGAAACATAACATGGACTTGAAATATAGCATGAACGTAAACATGCATAACATAAATAAGAACTTGAAAATAACATAAACTTGAACATAACATGACATGAACATAACATATACGTGAGCATAACATAACATGGACTTGATCTAAAACTTGACTTATCATGTATTTGATCTGAAATGGACTTAACATAAACTTGGAATATTATTCAATTGTCTTGATTAATAACGTGCATTAATACGTACTCCACAGTTGTTGTGGCCCCACTATTCAAATAACATAAAACATAATACGTACTCCACAGTTGTTGTGGCCCCACGTATTCTACGTGTCACAATTGCTGTGTCTCACGTAGTGTATGCTCCACAGTTGTTGTGGCCCCATACTTCATGTAACATAAAATATAATACGTACTCCACAGTTGTTGTGGCCCCACGCATTATAAGTAACATAAAAATAATACGTACTCCACAGTTGTTGTGGCCCCACGCATTATAAGTAACATAAAATATAATACGTACTCCACAGTTGTTGTGGCCCCACGCATTATAAGTAACATAAAATATAATACGTACTCCACAGTTGTTGTGGCCCCACGCATTATAAGTAACATAAAATATAATACGTACTCCACAGTTGTTGTGGCCCCACGCATTATAAGTAACATAAAATATAATACGTACTCCACAGTTGTTGTGGCCCCACGCATTATAAGTAACATAAAATATAATACGTACTCCACAGTTGTTGTGGCCCCACGCATTATAAGTAACATAAAATATAATACGTACTCCACAGTTGTTGTGGCCCCACGCATTATAAGTAACATAAAATATAATACGTACTCCACAGTTGTTGTGGCCCCACGCATTATAAGTAACATAAAATATAATACGTACTCCACAGTTGTTGTGGCCCCACGCATTATAAGTAACATAAATATAATACGTACTCCACAGTTGTTGTGGCCCCACGTATTATACGTAACATAACATGTCTTATCTTTCTTAATGCATGAGATATTATTTAATATCATATACTTTTCTAACATGGCGTATACTTGTAAATGGCACAATATGATTTAATCATAAACATTTCAAGGCATACATGTATCAGATGACATACTTAACATGGCATAAACGATAACATACATACATAAATTGTAGTTCCCTTACCCATCACACATACACAATAAACTGATAGTAAGTTAGAGGCTAACTTACCTCGATCGTCGCGTTCTATGAGAATAGAGCGCGAAACACGAGGAACTGCACAACAGCTGGAAGAGGAACACTCAAGTCCTTAAGATTTTCAATTCTGAACTCAATTGCCATATTGTGAGCACTTGCAACACTACGGGCAACGTGAGGTTTCACTATACTCGAAAGAGATAATTTGACTTCAGAAAACCTTTGCACTAAAACAAGTTCATTAAAATTATCAATAATAACCAACAAACAATTCCTTTCTCAATCCATATACTCTTAGCCATAGTCAACCACAAGATGACACCAGTCACCCCAGACTATAATCCATAACACCACTGCTTCGGGACACTGTCATACAGTTTCCCAACACTACACCATGCTCTACACTTCTCTGTTACGCCATCCAACCCTTCGTGACACGCCATCCGGTGTTTCACGACTTAATACAGAGTACACTCACGTGAACTCTCTTCCATCCACACTACAAAACCCATCACTGCGATACACGTCTCACGGTGCATCGCTACGCGACACGGAGTACGCACTACGCGTACTTCCTTCGCTACAACACTCATCAACACGATGCACATCACACGATGCATCGCCATACAACACGGAGTACACTACATGCGTACTCCCTTCCTTCTACGACACACATCATTACAGCGCACGTCGCGCGGCGCGTCGCTGCATTACACAGAATACGCTACACGCGTATTCTCTTCACACAACCCGCCGTATCACATCTACGGCATCCATCTCACGCCTATACTTCACAGCACAGTCCACAAAATACACAATCAAACTCAACACTTCACAACCACACTTCGCTTCACAACTACGCAACGAACTCCACAAATACAACTACACAATTCACAAACCAACCAACTAACTATTTTAAACGTAAAATAACTAGAGATAGAGGTTATACCATCGACGGGATAACCCGTGCGTCGCTCGTTGTTCGTCACGAACATGCGTCGGAGGAACGTACGTGGCGGTAACACCGCGTACGGTGGCTGTCCACCACATAAAGTGGTAGTTTGGAACCGAGAAAAGCTAAGCGTGGCCTTGGAAGGTTCATGGTCGCCTTGTGATGGTCAAAGGTGGCGGAGCACGGCGGCGTCACGCCGTGAACAGTAAATCCGAACAGTGAGCGGAAACGCGAGGTAGCGAAAATTCATAGAACTTCATGGCAAGCTAGGGATAGGTAGATGAACATGTGGTGGAGCTGTGGTAGCGAGGTGGTGGTCGAACGGTGGCTAACGGCGGCAGATCGGCCGTTTGAAACCATTTTTTGCCTTGGAGAGTGTAGGAGAGTGAGGGCTCTACGAAGCTCCGTTGGTCATGAAATTTCTTGGGGAGGTTCATGAGGATGAAAGGAACAAGATGGTGGTGGTGAAACACCACGGGTGGCCGTGTACGGCGGCGCACGGTGGTGAAACCGAACGGGTGTTTTTAAGAAACCCATATGTGAAAAGTGAGAGTTTGGGAAAAAGAAAGACATGGGGAGGAAGCCCTTGATGAGGTGAGTTCAAAAATGAGAAAAACCCCTAGAGACCCATATCTTTGAAGGGAGAAAGAGAGAGAGTGAGAAGTCGGTTTAGTACACCACCGGCGTGGTTGGACTCGCCGGAGGGAGAGGAAGAGGCCGGAGTGGGAGGTGGGGTCCGGCGGCCGGAGGTGGCGCCGGTTGGAGCTTCAACACGAACGACTATGGAAGAGCTTCAATCCGTCGGCCACGAGAGAGAGAGGGAGAGAAAAAGAAAGAAAAAGAAAAAAAGAAAAAGTGAAGAGAAAAAGGTAGGGCCAGAGTATAACGCTTCAATCCTACATTTCGGGATTCTCAAATAAACCAACAGTGAGTTAAAACACTGATTAAAACGCATAAATATTTTATTTTAAATAAAACACTTTAAATAAAACACTACGATGAATTAAGGTAAAATATTATTTTATAAACTAAAATTTATAAAATAATATTTCCTCATCATTATATAAAAATGATAAAGTACCGTTAATTAATCGAAGATGATAAAAACATTTAAATTAATAAAACATTTAATAACTACACTGAGAGGAATTAAGATAGAATATTATTTTATAAACTAAGGTTTATAAAATAATATTTTCTTCATCATTATATAAAATGATAAAGTATCATTAATTAATCAAAGTGCATAAAACACTTAAATTTAAATAAAAATTTTCAACGTAAAATTAAACTTCTTAATATCTTAAAACAATTAAAATATTTAAACTAAATAATTATCCACAATTATAATATTTTCAGAGCTCACTAAATTATTATAATTGTGGTACTTTAAAAAACAAGCTTATCTAATACTTTGAAATTCGATGGATAAGATCCGGGAAAACGCCATCGAGGTACAACGCTTAGGATAAAACTGTTCATGATTTTACAGCTGTCGGTGAAGAACAAATTACGTGATTTACGGAAAAGATAATCTATACGCGTGATTCCAGATGAGGGTAAAGACGAGAGAGATGTGATTGCTGTTGGGAAATAATCCAAAACTGATAATTTTAGCGGGCTGTTACATAGCACTTTTAAGCCTGACTTGATGAGTCTGGTTTCCATCATTTTCCTTCTTCCATGATCTCAAGTGAAGTCTGCAGTTGTCTAGTCCATGCTTGAGGGAATACAAAGAATGGTCCCTTTGCATGATTTCCTGCTAGGCCCTTCCTACTATCTCCTTGTAACCTTGTTTATTGGACCAGCTAGCCTCATATCGAAAAGCTTCTGCCCTTTTCCAACAAATCCTTCCCTATTATCATAGGTGATTAGTAATGGAGAGTGATCTCCTTGCAATTTATCTTTTATGTCTTCCTATTTAAACACCCACATATTGATGTGTAAATATGTGTGTTTTAAAAGAAAAATAAAAATGGGAAATTACATATTGATGTTGTATAAATCAAAATGATAAGTAGCATTTCTCTAATATTAAAGATAATCTTATTCATTGAGAGAAGATTACCTAGCATAAAAAAAAACTTAATCCCAACAGATCGGAGATAATCTTATCTATTATTTTTAACGCGTGTTTCAACGTTAATTTTAATGTTTATTATGAAAAATTTATTAGGTACTAATAATTCAAAAGGATGATGGCTATCATTAATAATTCATAAGGTACCCTCCCATCACTCCCTCTCATTAACAAAAGAAGCCATTAGTTATAGATCAAGCTTTTTTCTAAGCCATTAATGATTATGGCTATCAGCTTCAAGTTGTACTTGCAAAAATAAATAAATAAATTGACAATAAGTAGGCCAAAAAGTGGGCCTACAATAATTACACAAAACTTTTTATTTTGGCAGTTTATATCGGAAGAAATAATGATTCAGCTCACGTTGGTGATTTCGATTTGATGTTTTTAATGTTTATTTATGTAATAAATAATAAATAAGTAAATAAAAATAAATAAAGATTTATGTGAAACATATAGATTTATGTGATTCAGCATAATGGCTATGTCTATAGATTGTTTGGAGGTGAAATCCACCATAATAAATGATTTTACAATCTCTCATAGCCTCATATATCTTACAATACAATAGAGGAATTTAGTTAAAGCATAGAGAAGTTGTGGTGAGCCTCTGTGGAGAGCCCATGGAGTGTTCGACAGATTTGTGAGGGATCTCCTCTGTATATAGAGATCTATTTCCTTGGAGTGATTGAATCAAACTTACCTTATGAAACATTTTCCTTTTAGGAGTCTGAGTCTCTAATCTTTTAGAAGTCTGAGTCAACTTATCTTATTTCTTCTTGATTTTATCTCTTAACTTGATTTCTAGCCTTATCTTCAGACTAAATTATATGCTACTGATTTGACCCCTATAGATGTTCACGATTCTTAAGGGAAATTTGGTGAACAAGAAGGTATTAAGAATCTTCAAGTCAATAACTTACAAAATAAATTTTGAAAATTGGTCTCTAGTTTCCTGTTTGGTCTTAAGTTTTCTATCTATTTTGTGCTAAGTGGTGAAGAGCTTAGCTTGGGGAGATAAGCGGGAGATGCCCTCAACCGGTTTAGGTGCTAGCACGGAGTTCTGCTTTGGCGGAAGATGTACTCGACCACATTAGGTATGAGCCGTGGAGCTCTACTTGGGAGGGAAATGTACTCAACTGTGTCAGGGGTAAGCGCAGAGCTCGATTTTGGCAGGAGATGTACTTGATCGCATTAGGTGTGAGTGTGGGGCTCGATTTTGAGTTTATTTATTTGTGTAGATGTTTCTTTGTTTATTTATTATTTATTATATGGATGAACGCAAAAAGTATCGTATTGAAGCTCAAATCACTAACATGGGTCAAGAATTATCTTTTTTCCCTTCCAGCCTGTTATGCAAATTAAGGCATTAACAGTTGATATCGTCTGTGGGATGAGGTGAAGTTCGCTCATCTTGAGAGGTTTTCACCAAAAACCAAATAGGTAAGTGTAATATCAATTACAAGTTTGAGATTTGTAAACCCGAACCATTTCGCTAGAGTGTGATGAAAACTTGGGGTTGCCCATGATACCGAGCAATCTATTCTAATGAAAACAGATTAAGATGCCTGAGAGGGGCTTTGTAGGTGGTGTTTCGTGCAATGTGGGTGATTTCCTCGAAGTATATTCCCAAGGCGTGTAGCCACTTGGATTCCCATGGAATGTTGAGGGGTTTTGTGGAGAATCTTCAAAAATCAAATTTGTTAGTAGAAAAATAAACTTCAAATAGCAAATTTGAGAGACAAACTAGAGCAATTGTTGCCCCTGTTTTCTATTTTTCCCAACTGTAATTGTTCGCTGATAAATGGTTTTTGCCTAGGGAAGTTATCCATTCATGAGCATTTTTGTAGCAACGGAAATTGTCTATTTCTGAAGTATTTTTCTTTTTACTTTTTTTTTTTGAATGAGCAGCTAAGTAACTTATTGCGAGATTGCTTCCTATCGCTAGGGGCAAGCGACTGAGGATGCGTACATAGCAGAGTAGTAACTTGTCATGAGAAAAGTGAGTCACAGTGGGTGGGAAAAGGAGCTTGCCTGCCGTATGATTAATCGCGGTCAAGCTAGAGAGCTTGCTTGCTGTATAGTTGGTGAGTTCGTGACTTGCCAACACAAGTCCATTATGACTAGTAGTCACTGCCCACCACGGCAGTGCCAAGGAGGAACTATTGCCTGCTAAGGGGTTAAGAAGGGTGGCAAGGAACTTTCATGGCTGAAGTGGGTGGTAAAGTAAATCACCATGGTGAGTAAGCGGCGAGTAGACCACCATGTAAGGGAGGTGGTTGAGTAGACCACCAGTGGGTGAGATGCCTGTGACTCAAGAGGGTGGTCGTGCAACTCTTGCCTGCCCATGTGCATGGCAAATTATGGAGCTCACCAATGTGGTAGGTCATCGAGGCTGATGAATACCTTGCCGGTGATAGACATAGCAGAAGGTCTTAGGGTTGGCTGTTGGTAGCCCCCACTAGGCCACAATGTGGGGGTTAGGTGGGACTCGATTGTGTGCACGCCTTATGTACATAATTCGTGAGGCAGATGTTGCTTCAGTGGTTAAGACCACTTTGGCGGTCACATAGGTTGCCGTAGGTTCTGGTGGTAATTGTTAGGACCTCCACTTGGCTCACGGTGGCTACCCCGTGGGCCTTTTTTAAAAAAAAAATTTAGATTACAAGTAAATAATCCATTAAAACCCTCCCAAATACAAAACCAACAACCTCAAAGAAAATAAAACAATCTAAACATGCCTATAAAAACAAATAAAACAAATTAATTCCTGAAATTTGGAAGCCCCACTTTATCTAAACGAATAATGCCTTTCAATAGCCATGGTAAATTATAGGGGCCTTCATAGTTTACATTCATCCCCATCTCACCTTGCCTTGCTAGGAAATTCGTTGTTTGGTTTCCTTCACAATATTGGTGGACCACCATAAACGTTATCCCTTCAAGTGCAACCATGAAATCTTTTCAAAAATCCCATAAATATCACAATGTGCATCGCCCTTTCAAAAGCCAATTCACTAGCAAACTGGAATTACTTTTAATAATCACATTAAAATAATTTAACCTTCTGCACAAAAGAACCCCCTCTAAAATAGCCCTTAGTTCAGCTCCATTATTAGTGTTGATACCAAAATGGGTTGAAAAAGCCCCATTCACATTACCAGCCGCATCTCTTATCACGCCCCCTCCCCCAGAACTCCCTGGGTTACCTTGACAACTCCCATCACAATTCAGCTTCAGCCAACCCATATAAGGTTTCTTCCAGGCTACTAGTTGATGTTGTCTCACACAGTTGCTCAGACACTCAATTTGGAGCTCATTCAAAACTTGAAAATCCAACAAGGAGAGCATTCGGGATGAATTAATCTCTCCATCTAACAAATGAATCCAATATTTCATGGACCACCACACTTGATCAGCACTTTCTTGCACCCCTTCCATTCTTGCCTTACATCTTCTCTTCCAAAGACACCATGTGATTAAACACGATAGTAAACCGGTTAAAGTACCTGATATGGACGTCTTACGAATGCAAGTTGTGACGCCCCCAAATTCCGCTTGGGATTGAACGGACATTTGAAGCGTCGAGACATGCAACACAATGTTACCTGCCCCCGTTCATGACATATAAGATGAAATGTTCCTAACATGCATCTAACATTATGCAATATTCGCAGCGGATAATCTTTTTCTTTAGCAATACTATGCACCAACTAAATATATCCCAAATACTTGAAACATAATTCATACATAAAGGCATAC
Source organism: Carya cathayensis (assembly GCA_011037825.1). Classification (NCBI taxonomy): domain Eukaryota; kingdom Viridiplantae; phylum Streptophyta; class Magnoliopsida; order Fagales; family Juglandaceae; genus Carya; species Carya cathayensis. The sequence continues at coordinate 28,707 of QGSO01000795.1, read as the reverse complement.
TAAAAAGCCGTGATCCACTAGTCTAAAATGGTTGTGATCAAAAGAATACTTGAGATACAACTCCAAAAGTACAAGCATTAACCTAAGTTAAATACTATACCATCATCAACATCGCACCGTGGCCTAGTCGACCGTATTCAGTTGGTCAGATTCCAATTCTCCTTTGGGTCCTGAAACAAGATCTACCATTCGGGGGGAATGGTAGTTGGGACTACCACAGTGAGATTTGATTACAAATCTCAGTAAGTTAACATAAAACTTATACACAGGTTAAAAATGCATGCATGGCAGTAAAAGCATAAATGCATAATTATAGTCATACATAAACATAGTATAACTTGACATATAGCATGACTTAACCAGAACTTAAGCGTGAACTGAACTTGACTTAACATGGCATGAACTTAAGCTTAAAACATAACATGAACAATCAACATAACATGAACGTGAAACATAACATGGACATGAACATAACATAACATGAACGTGAGCTTGAACGTATCATAAACGTGAACATAACATGATGTGAACATGAACTTGGAACATAACATGAACATGAACATAACATGTACGTGAGCATAACATAACATGAACTTGATCTGAAACTTGACTTAACATAAACTTGGAATCTTATTTAATTGTCTTGATTAATAACGTGCATTAATACGTACTCCACAGTTGTTGTGGCCCCACGTATTCAAGTAACATAAAACATAATACGTACTCCACAGTTGTTGTGGCCCCACGTATTCTACATGTCACAATTGCTGTGTCTCATGTAGTGTATGCTCCACAGTTGTTGTGGCCCCATACTTCATGCTCCACAGTTGTTGTGGCCCCATGAATTCACATAACATAAAATATAATACGTACTCCACAGTTGTTGTGGCCCCACGTATTCTACATGTCACAATTGCTGTGTCTCATGTAGTGTATGCTCCACAGTTGTTGTGGCCCCATACTTCATGTAACATAAAATATAATACGTACTCCACAGTTGTTGTGGCCCCACGCATTATAAGTAACATAAATATAATACGTACTCCACAGTTGTTGTGGCCCCACGCATTATAAGTAACATAACATAAATATAATACGTACTCCACAGTTGTTGTGGCCCCACGCATTATAAGTAACATAACATAATATAATACGTACTCCACAGTTGTTGTGGCCCCACGCATTATAAGTAACATAACATAAATATAATACGTACTCCACAGTTGTTGTGGCCCCACGCATTATAAGTAACATAACATAAATATAATACGTACTCCACAGTTGTTGTGGCCCCACGCATTATAAATAACAGTAACATAAATATAATACGTACTCCACAGTTGTTGTGGCCCCACGCATTATAAGTAACATAAATATAATACGTACTCCACAGTTGTTGTGGCCCCACGTATTATACGTAACATAACATAAATATAATACGTACTCCACAGTTGTTGTGGCCCCACGCATTATAAGTAACATAAATATAATACGTACTCCACAGTTGTTGTGGCCCCACGTATTATACGTAACATAACATAAATATAATACGTACTCCACAGTTGTTGTGGCCCCACGCATTATAAGTAACATAAATATAATACGTACTCCACAGTTGTTGTGGCCCCACGCATTATAAGTAACATAACATAAATATAATACGTACTCCACAGTTGTTGTGGCCCCACGCATTATAAATAACATAACATAAATATAATACGTACTCCACAGTTGTTGTGGCCCCACGTATTATACATATCATAACATGTCTTATCGTTCTTAATGCATGAGATATTATTTAATATCATATACTTTTCTAACATGGCGTATACTTGTAAATGGCATAATATGATTTAATCATAAACATTCCATGACATACATGTAACATATGACATACTTAACATGGCATACTTATAACATACAATATTGCATGACATAAAAGATTTTGTAACAAATAAATATTCATAAAAGAATAAATCATGCGTAACAGATAAACATGTAACGACATGACATATATGATAACATACATACATAAATTGTAGTTCCCTTACCCATCATACATACACAATAAACTGATAGTAAGTTAGAAGCTAACTTACCTCGATCATCGCGTTCTATGAGAAAAGGGCGCGAAACACGAGGAACTGCACAACAGCTGGAAGAGGAACACTCAAGTCCTTAAGATTTTCACTTCTGAACTCAATTGTCATATTATGAGCACTTGCAACACCACGGCAACTTGAGGTTTCACTATACTCAGAAGAGATAATTTGACTTCATAAAATCTTTGCACTAAAACAAGTTCATTAAAATTATCAATAATAACCAACAAACAATTCCTTTCTCAATCCATATACTCTTAGCCATAGTCAACCACAAGATGACACCAGTCACCCCAGACTATAATCCATAACACCACTGCTTCGGGACACTGTCATACAGTTTCCCAACACTACACCATGCTCTACACTTCTCTGTTACGCCATCCAACCCTTCGTGACACGCCATCCGGTGTTTCACGACTTAATACAGAGTACACTCACGTGAACTCTCTTCCATCCACACTACAAAACCCATCACTGCGATACACGTCTCACAGTGCATCGCTACGCGACACGGAGTACGCACTACGCGTACTTCCTTCGCTACAACACTCATCAACACGATGCACATCACACGATGCATCGCCATACAACACGGAGTACACTACATGCGTACTCCCTTCCTTCTACGACACACATCATTACAGCGCACGTCGCGCGGCGCGTCGCTGCATTACACAGAGTACGCTACACGCGTATTCTCTTCACACAACCCGCCGTATCACATCTACGGCATCCATCTCACGCCTATACTTCACAGCACAGTCCACAAAATACACAATCAAACTCAACACTTCACAACCACACTTCCCTTCACAACTACGCAACGAACTCCACAAATACAACTACACAATTCACAAACCAACCAACTAACTATTTTAAACGTAAAATAACTAGAGATAGAAGGTTATACCATCGACGGGATAACCCGCGCGTCGCTCGTTGTTCGTCACGAACATGCGTCGGAGGAAGTACGTGGCGGCGTACGGTGGCTGTCCACCACATAAAGTGGTAGTTTGGGCTTGAGAAAGGCTAGGCGTGGTCTTGGAAGACTCATGATTTTACAGCTGTCGATGAAGAACAAATTACGTGATTTACGGAAAAGATAATCTATACGCGTGATTCCAGATAAGGGTAAAGATGAGAGAGATGTGATTGCTATCGGGAAATAATCCAAAACTGATAATTTTAGCGGGCTGTTACACAAGTTGTGTGCATGACCTCTACAACTAGGACATTGTGTTAGGGACCTTGGTCTAGTCTCTAAACACTATGGTTTTCTAGATCCGCTTCACCCAACTTTGACCGAAGAACCTATCATTCTTGCTTACCCTTTACTTGAGTGATGAGATTTGGTGAATATGGATGATTTGTGTTATGGTTGTGAGTTGGGATCTTGATGGAATGAATATGGTGTATGGAATGGTGATGGCCGAATGGTGAGATCTAGGGTTTATGGTAGGCACCCTCTTGGGTGGTATTTTGGTAATTATGGAAGTGATGGTAGGATTTAAGGTTTCCTAAAATATAGGAAATCCTTATGGGGGCTAGGGCTTTGTGTGTGAATTATGGAGGCACTAGATCTAGGGTTTTATGATAAAAGGAATTAGATCTAGGATAATGGAAGATAGTATGGAGGCTAATATAGTGTTTGGATGGTAAGAAAGTGAAGGAAAAGTGATGGGAAAAGTCCAACAAAGCTAGATCTTCTTGGAAAGGTAGATCTAGTGTGTTGGAATGCTAGATCTATCAATGGAATGGATGTGGCGTGTTGTATAATGGAAATTTCAATAAGAATAATGCAAATAATAAATAAATAACAAGAATGCAACTCAATAATGGAAAAGAGAAACAAACTTGCTCATAGATTGATAATTGAAGCAACACACGTCCACAAACGTCAAGGTGTTGAATCTCTATTTGGGATTCACATAGGTTGCACCCAAATAGCCCAAGTGCCATGCACCGAAGGAGATCTCAAGAACAAATAAACCATCCACAAAGGAATTTGTCAAAAGATAATAAAAAATGGGGTTAGGGTGGCTTTTATATAGGCTTACAATGTAGTGACTCGTAGTCATATTAGAATAAGGAAATAATTCTTAATAGTACTAACATAAGGAAATAAGAAAATAAATACTAGAATAAGGAAATAATTTCTAGTAGTACTAACATAAAGAAATAAGAAAATAAATACTAGAATAAGGAAATAACATAAAATAATAATATAATTCTGGCCGTGGGGCCGACTTGCTTGGTGCTAGCCCGTGTTGAAAATGGCCCATGACATGAGCCATGGGCGCTGACTGGCTAGTCATGGTCAGGCCGCATGGCTGGTGCCATGAGCTTGCTATGGCATGGGCCATGGTATGCTGATGGCTCATCAGTGGTGCCGACTAGGCATGTCAGTGAGCGTGTCGAGGCTTGGCCCAAAGCCACTTTCCTAGAAGGTTTAACACATTGCCCCGCATGACCGTAGCAGTTGGGGATGGTCACCATGGAGACAAAAAGACCCAACGGTCTATGTGGTAGCCGACAAGATCTTTGCAGGTCCCACAGTGAGTAGGCGAGAAAGCACTGAACGGGTTTATTTTACATGCATGCGGTCACAATAATGGGAGGTGCATCCATGGGGGTGGTCCTAGTGAAGGTAGAGGTCACCGGCAGTTCACTTGTAGCTGTCAACGTCTTTGTTGGGCCCATGAGGAGTTGGGTTGAGTGGCCGTCTTTGTACCCAACCTATACTGTGCATGGCAAGCGCCCCATTTTCATGGGGAGTGGTAGTCAGGGACTACCCTAGTTTGGGGGGGGGGGGGGGGAGAGGGCGCCAACGGTCTACGTGGTGGCCATTGACACCTATGTTGAGCCCATGGAGGATTGGACCGAGTGGCCTTCTTAGGTGCACAACGTGCCCTCAGTCTGCACCGAGCGTGGCTTGTGTACATGCCATGCAAGATCGAGATGTTTCTCAATGCACTGTGCATTGTGCACTTTAAGTGTACAGTGCATGTGGCGAGACTCTCTCTTTATGTGGTGTGTTGGGGGCCTTTTTAAGTGCAAAGTGCATGTCCTGCTTTGTGTTGTCGCCCTTTAATTTTCAAGTGGCGATATTTATAAAAGTAAGAGTTATAAAGTTGAGAGTACTTATCTGATGGGAGTTCCATCTGCTCGTTTGTGGATGATTTTGTATGCTGAAAAATATTCCTTCTCCCACTTCCAGTGTAGAGAATAATAGTAATGACGTAATAAAAAAATAGGTGTTGGGTCGAGGAACTTATCTGGTATTTTCTAGAGAAGATCGTGTGAGTTGGAGAATCATCCTCCTACCTTTACCAAAAATAATGAAAGTCGGATCCCATAAGCAGCGCCAACTGTTAATGCCTTAATTTGCATAACAGATCGAAATGGAGGAAAGAATGATTCCCGACCCATGTTAGTGATTCAGGCTTCAATACGATACTCTTCGTGTTCATCCATATAATAAATTAAATAATTGAATAAAATAAATAAATAGAGACAAAGATTTACATAGTTCGGCATAATGCTTACGTTGACAGGTTGTTTGGGGGCGAAATCCACTAAGCGTAGTAAAATTGTGGTGAGCCTATGTGGAGAGCCCATGAAGAGTAGGGCTAGCAGTTTTGGTCCCAAACTGAGACTGACTGATCGATTACTTTTAACCTTAAAAATCAGTCGGAACCAGGGTGAAACTGGCCTGTTCTAAGTTAGTTTGGCTGGTTTGGGCCAGTTCTTTTGGGCCTTTTTTTTGGCCTTTGTTCTTGCCAAATTCAAAAGTTTTTTGGTCATTTTTTTCCTTAATTCATTATCCAAGATATTTTTGAGTTGATTTCAAATTATAACTGTGGAAACAGGTATGACCAATAAGTCTCGTGCAATCTTTGTGAGTATATGATAGTTAGGCTCATTAATTTTCCACCAATTCAACAAGTCAAATGATGGGCTGAGTACTTCACAACTATATGATAAAGATTGATTTACTTATGTTTTGGCAATAGTAGATCTCATGGTGGAAAATGCTTTATACAACTTGTAGAACCATTTGGTCTCATGTTTGCCATCATCATCATTCATCATTCATGTTTGCCCAATTCTCATGCTTTATCAAATATTTATTCAAGTTATTTGATAAATATCGAATGTAGCATTATACTCCATATACAAATCTGCTAATACATGTCTCACATTTGACACCAACTCCTTAGCAAGAAACTCATCATGAACTTTCTTTAAGTAGAAAGAAAGAAGTCCTAACTTGCTTCGTGGATCAAGTACAACTGCAATTAACACGAACAACTTCATCCTATCTAATGACCTCTAATACTTATTATATTTTGTTCTCATGTCTATGGCCATGCTCCTCAAACAACTATTAGTACTCTCGCTCAGCATAATCAACTCATTTTGGAGATCACAAATCTCCAGAAAATTAGTATTGGCTATTACATATAAAGACCCTGAAAATTTATTACTGACATTATAAAACATTTTAAAAAACTTAACAAACACTCACACTCTCTAGCTTTAGGAGGCCTCATGTGTCCATCATCAAAATAAGAGAAGAAATTATAATTCTCACTCTCCATCCACTTGAAAGCCTTCTCAAACTCTTCAACCACCTCCAACATCATATAGGTTGAGTTCCATCGTGTCTGTACATTAAAACATAACATTTTCTTACAATCAATTTTTTCTTTTTTTGTACATTTCTTAAACTTTTCTAATCTTGAGGGGGATGAATACACATATCTAACTGCATTTCTAACCATTGTGATGGAGTCATTGCACTCCTTCAAACCTTCATTCACAATAAGATTCAATATATGAGCACAACACCTCATTTACATATACTTACCCCCAACACATTCCCTTTTAAAAAAACTATTTCAAATATAAAATTGTAGTATCATTTGAACTTGCATTATCAACAGTAACAGTAAATATTCTATCAATGCCTTAATCAAGTAAGCACTACTCAACATATTTCCTAATAGTATCTCCTCGATGATTAGGGATTAAGCAAAAAATTAATCATTTTTTTTACAATTTCCAATCCTTATCAATTAAGTGTGTAGTTAGACATATATAATTCAAATTCTTTACTAATGTCCATCTATCGGTCATCAACAAAATCCTCATGTCACGATTTTTCAACATTTTTTAAGTTTTTGCTTTTCTAATTCATACAATTTCGTACAATCTCTTACAACTATGACACGGTATGACACTTTAGACCAAGGTTCACACACTTTTCTAAATCCATGTCTTTCAACAACCCTAAATGGCATCTCATCGATAATTACTATCTCTGCAATTGCCAACCTCACAGTCTCTTCACTATATTTGTAGGTTACATAACTCTTTAATGTACTACCATCAGTCTCTTCAACCCCCTCATTAGGTGTTGTTTCACCTGTCAATATTTTTTGGTACCTATCCAAAGGCCCACGTTTATAAGGTTTTTTAGGACGTGAAGGAAAATGGTTTTATATTATTGAAGTTTCGTTCCTATTTAAGTGACAAGTGTAGGTTTTGCCATATTAATTACATTTAGCCTTTGAATCATCTATAGGACAACCCTCCATCTTTGTAAAATGGTCCCATACAATCGATGGATCTTTCCATTTCCATTTCTTAGGTAATGGACAAGTACTACTAGTAAGAGCACTAGGGGCCTTTGATATTTAGGTCTTTCTCAAACCATCTCCCAAGTTAATGGTTAGTTCATTTGAATCAATATCAATCAGAGTCAACAAAGAATCCATCTAATTTATAAAACAAAACATATATGTTACATATATATTATACATAGTGCATAACACAAATTATAACTACACATCAGCTAGTTTGCAACATGACAAATATCACAAATCTAAGACTTCAATCTAAGTTTTAGTTTACTCATCTTTTCTTAATTTATATCAAACTATTTTTACAACACAATTAGAAAACCGATCATGTAGGAGAGGGAAAGAGATGAGAGTGCTCATTGCTTTCCACTCGGTCATTGTGACTAAGTGAGGCGTTGGCCATGCCCTAAAAGCCGTGGGGGTTCGTTGGCAACTGGGATTGAATGGGAGGATGAGAGAGGAGAGAGAGAGTTTGAGAGAATGGGACTCGGGAGGCTGAGATGAGAATAGTGAGATGAGATTCTGAGAAGGAGTTTGGCTGAAGAAGAAAGAAGGGGAGGGGGAAGGATGCGATTCTTAACCCTAACCTAGAAACGACGCTGTTTTTATCTATTTTCTGCTTCCGACTGACCGGTTCTCCATTGGTTTCGGTCAGTTCCTAACTCTGGCAGCCAGTCTCTGTAGGCAACGGTTGGTTTGGCCCGTTCTTGTTCACTCCTAATTGAGAGTTCGGTAGATTTATGGGGGATATCCTTCTTATATAGATGTCTATTTTCTTGGGGTGATTGAGTCCAATTTATCTTGTGAAGTTTTTTTCTTTTAGAAGTCTAAATCTCTTTCCTTTTAGGAATCTGAGTTAACTTCTCTTATCTCTTCTTAATTTTATCTCTCAACTTGATTTTTGATATTATATAGAGATTAAATTATAGACTACTGAATTTGACCCCCTAAAGTAGTTAAAGGAAGTTAAAGAAGGAATTGACTCTTTTCCCCTTTAATATTTTTCCTGTTTGTACAAACTGTCTAATTGATTCAATTAGCTTACTTGATCTCGAGTTGGTGGAAAATTTATGAAGTTATCCTAATATCAGTCTTACCCAATCTTGAGTTGGTGGAAAATTTATGAAGTTTCCTAACATCATCGTACTTTCATTATCGAAGGTTTGCCATACACTATAAGGATGAGCTAACCCCAAAGACCATGCTTTGCCATATGACTAAAAGTAGTAAAAGAAAAATATACACTTACTTAAAAAAAAAAAAAAAATTCAATCTAAGACCATTTAATGCATAGATGGAGTTGGTCTCGACTGCTTGACACCAACTATTCCCTTGTGCGTGGGTGGGCTAGTGTGTCTCTCTCTCTCTACCCTTTTTGCAAGTGAGGGAATTGGCTCTCAACTTCTTTTATGCACATAGGGAGCTTAGTTGGGCCAAGCCCCCATCTGCGTAAGGGGTTTGTGTGAGTCCCTTTTGCAAGCTGAGGGGTTAGTTTTAATCCTTTATGTGCACAAGGGTTTGAACACTAGTGTTGGTGTGGGTTTTGGACTATTCCCAACTTCCGTGCAACCAAGGCAAAGGAAGTTGTGACCAACCATTAGCCCCCATAACTTAGGGCAGGGGTCTTCCCCCTTAGTTTGCCCTCATCACATTTGATGGCAGATACTGTTGTTAAAAAGTTACAAATCCTAGGAGTTAATTCATAAAATTGAAAATGCAAGCAGCGAAATGATAAACATTGATATGAATTACTTGCGACAAAGTTTTACTACAAAGCATAGCCGGTAGATTTCCCTCTCAAGTAGTCTTATGCTCTTGAAGTGTTGAATACTCCAAGAAAAGAGACCATCTTTTTTTCTTTCTTCTTATTGTTGAACAAGTTCTCACATATATTAGAAAAGAGACACCATTGTTTTTTAAAATATATAGAATTATTCTGTATACAAGTCGGTATATAGAATATATCATTCACATCACTTAAATGACGAGATCTGATTTGTAATAGTCAAATTTTAATATTAACTTTCTAATCAAAACATTTCATGTCAACGTTTTGCTAGGTGTCTAGCTTGTAAATAGAATTTCTCATATATAAAAAGTGTTTTTATTTGTGTTGATGTTCCTTATACTCCATAGTACTACTACATCTACTAAGGAATCACACAAAAATAATCTTATTAACTGATATAGTTTTATCTAATTTGTTATAACTGTTTTACAATAAAAATAATTTTATAATCTGACGAACTGTATTAAACTATATTAGTTTGAACTGTTTTTTTTTAACATGATTTTTGCATATTTCCTCAATTTCCCTCTACCCAATTTCCTCTCTTCTAGGCCTACTTTGGGGCTCTGTGGGCTTATTGGTCAGGGCATTTTTTCTCTTCTATGGGCCTATCACCTGAGAGGCCTTCAAGTTTTCAACAGCCCCTTTGCTTTTGCTGGACCCATGAAAATATCTGTGTCGCTCTCACCTCTCTCCCACTTCACTCTCCCTGGCCGATTAAAAACAAAGCCGAACAAGCTATGAGAAGCTTAGTCCGGGCTTCTTCTCAATTCCTCGCCAAATCATCGTCTCTCTTCCTGAACCCGAGTTACCAGACCACTCGCTCTCAGCGCCAATACTTGCGCAGCTTCCCTCTCTTTAAAACCTCGAAGCCCACTCTCTCTCTCAGAACCTTCGCGATCATGGCTAGTTCGGACGAGTTCGTCAAGGGAAGTGTTCACCCTAACGGCGTCGCAGTGATCACCCTCGATCGCCCCAAGGCTCTCAATGCAATGAACCTAGGTCCCCCGTTTGGTCTTTGAAATATATGCTCTTTTTTTCTTATTTATTTAATTTGTAATTACTGGATCACGAGGTCAACGCAATCCGTGAAACTCCTACAATTATTAATGTTCAAAGATGTGCGATTTGGATGAAGTTGAGGTTCAACTTACTGTTTTGAGATTGAATTATTTTTTACTGGGAATTTTAGTCTTGGAACGAAAGATTTTGTGAAAAGAAGTGCGGNCGTCGCGCGGCGCGTCGCTGCATTACACAGAGTACGCTACACGCGTATTCTCTTCACACAACCCGCCGTATCACATCTACGGCATCCATCTCACGCCTATACTTCACAGCACAGTCCACAAAATACACAATCAAACTCAACACTTCACAACCACACTTCCCTTCACAACTACGCAACGAACTCCACAAATACAACTACACAATTCACAAACCAACCAACTAACTATTTTAAACGTAAAATAACTAGAGATAGAAGGTTATACCATCGACGGGATAACCCGCGCGTCGCTCGTTGTTCGTCACGAACATGCGTCGGAGGAATGTACGTGGCGGCGTACGGTGGCTGTCCACCACATAAAGTGGTAGTTTGGGCTTGAGAAAGGCTAGGCGTGGTCTTGGAAGACTCATGATTTTACAGCTGTCGATGAAGAACAAATTACGTGATTTACGGAAAAGATAATCTATACGCGTGATTCCAGATAAGGGTAAAGATGAGAGAGATGTGATTGCTATCGGGAAATAATCCAAAACTGATAATTTTAGCGGGCTGTTACACAAGTTGTGTGCATGACCTCTACAACTAGGACATTGTGTTAGGGACCTTGGTCTAGTCTCTAAACACTATGGTTTTCTAGATCCGCTTCACCCAACTTTGACCGAAGAACCTATCATTCTTGCTTACCCTTTACTTGAGTGATGAGATTTGGTGAATATGGATGATTTGTGTTATGGTTGTGAGTTGGGATCTTGATGGAATGAATATGGTGTATGGAATGGTGATGGCCGAATGGTGAGATCTAGGGTTTATGGTAGGCACCCTCTTGGGTGGTATTTTGGTAATTATGGAAGTGATGGTAGGATTTAAGGTTTCCTAAAATATAGGAAATCCTTATGGGGGCTAGGGCTTTGTGTGTGAATTATGGAGGCACTAGATCTAGGGTTTTATGATAAAAGGAATTAGATCTAGGATAATGGAAGATAGTATGGAGGCTAATATAGTGTTTGGATGGTAAGAAAGTGAAGGAAAAGTGATGGGAAAAGTCCAACAAAGCTAGATCTTCTTGGAAAGGTAGATCTAGTGTGTTGGAATGCTAGATCTATCAATGGAATGGATGTGGCGTGTTGTATAATGGAAATTTCCATAAGAATAATGCAAATAATAAATAAATAACAAGAATGCAACTCAATAATGGAAAAGAGAAACAAACTTGCTCATAGATTGATAATTGAAGCAACACACGTCCACAAACGTCAAGGTGTTGAATCTCTATTTGGGATTCACATAGGTTGCACCCAAATAGCCCAAGTGCCATGCACCGAAGGAGATCTCAAGAACAAATAAACCATCCACAAAGGAATTTGTCAAAAGATAATAAAAAATGGGGTTAGGGTGGCTTTTATATAGGCTTACAATGTAGTGACTCGTAGTCATATTAGAATAAGGAAATAATTCTTAATAGTACTAACATAAGGAAATAAGAAAATAAATACTAGAATAAGGAAATAATTTCTAGTAGTACTAACATAAAGAAATAAGAAAATAAATACTAGAATAAGGAAATAACATAAAATAATAATATAATTCTGGCCGTGGGGCCGACTTGCTTGGTGCTAGCCCGTGTTGAAAATGGCCCATGACATGAGCCATGGGCGCTGACTGGCTAGTCATGGTCAGGCCGCATGGCTGGTGCCATGAGCTTGCTATGGCATGGGCCATGGTATGCTGATGGCTCATCAGTGGTGCCGACTAGGCATGTCAGTGAGCGTGTCGAGGCTTGGCCCAAAGCCACTTTCCTAGAAGGTTTAACACATTGCCCCGCATGACCGTAGCAGTTGGGGATGGTCACCATGGAGACAAAAAGACCCAACGGTCTATGTGGTAGCCGACAAGATCTTTGCAGGTCCCACAGTGAGTAGGCGAGAAAGCACTGAACGGGTTTATTTTACATGCATGCGGTCACAATAATGGGAGGTGCATCCATGGGGGTGGTCCTAGTGAAGGTAGAGGTCACCGGCAGTTCACTTGTAGCTGTCAACGTCTTTGTTGGGCCCATGAGGAGTTGGGTTGAGTGGCCGTCTTTGTACCCAACCTATACTGTGCATGGCAAGCGCCCCATTTTCATGGGGAGTGGTAGTCAGGGACTACCCTAGTTTGGGGGGGGGGGGGGGAGAGGGCGCCAACGGTCTACGTGGTGGCCATTGACACCTATGTTGAGCCCATGGAGGATTGGACCGAGTGGCCTTCTTAGGTGCACAACGTGCCCTCAGTCTGCACCGAGCGTGGCTTGTGTACATGCCATGCAAGATCGAGATGTTTCTCAATGCACTGTGCATTGTGCACTTTAAGTGTACAGTGCATGTGGCGAGACTCTCTCTTTATGTGGTGTGTTGGGGGCCTTTTTAAGTGCAAAGTGCATGTCCTGCTTTGTGTTGTCGCCCTTTAATTTTCAAGTGGCGATATTTATAAAAGTAAGAGTTATAAAGTTGAGAGTACTTATCTGATGGGAGTTCCATCTGCTCGTTTGTGGATGATTTTGTATGCTGAAAAATATTCCTTCTCCCACTTCCAGTGTAGAGAATAATAGTAATGACGTAATAAAAAAATAGGTGTTGGGTCGAGGAACTTATCTGGTATTTTCTAGAGAAGATCGTGTGAGTTGGAGAATCATCCTCCTACCTTTACCAAAAATAATGAAAGTCGGATCCCATAAGCAGCGCCAACTGTTAATGCCTTAATTTGCATAACAGATCGAAATGGAGGAAAGAATGATTCCCGACCCATGTTAGTGATTCAGGCTTCAATACGATACTCTTCGTGTTCATCCATATAATAAATTAAATAATTGAATAAAATAAATAAATAGAGACAAAGATTTACATAGTTCGGCATAATGCTTACGTTGACAGGTTGTTTGGGGGCGAAATCCACTAAGCGTAGTAAAATTGTGGTGAGCCTATGTGGAGAGCCCATGAAGAGTAGGGCTAGCAGTTTTGGTCCCAAACTGAGACTGACTGATCGATTACTTTTAACCTTAAAAATCAGTCGGAACCAGGGTGAAACTGGCCTGTTCTAAGTTAGTTTGGCTGGTTTGGGCCAGTTCTTTTGGGCCTTTTTTTTGGCCTTTGTTCTTGCCAAATTCAAAAGTTTTTTGGTCATTTTTTTCCTTAATTCATTATCCAAGATATTTTTGAGTTGATTTCAAATTATAACTGTGGAAACAGGTATGACCAATAAGTCTCGTGCAATCTTTGTGAGTATATGATAGTTAGGCTCATTAATTTTCCACCAATTCAACAAGTCAAATGATGGGCTGAGTACTTCACAACTATATGATAAAGATTGATTTACTTATGTTTTGGCAATAGTAGATCTCATGGTGGAAAATGCTTTATACAACTTGTAGAACCATTTGGTCTCATGTTTGCCATCATCATCATTCATCATTCATGTTTGCCCAATTCTCATGCTTTATCAAATATTTATTCAAGTTATTTGATAAATATCGAATGTAGCATTATACTCCATATACAAATCTGCTAATACATGTCTCACATTTGACACCAACTCCTTAGCAAGAAACTCATCATGAACTTTCTTTAAGTAGAAAGAAAGAAGTCCTAACTTGCTTCGTGGATCAAGTACAACTGCAATTAACACGAACAACTTCATCCTATCTAATGACCTCTAATACTTATTATATTTTGTTCTCATGTCTATGGCCATGCTCCTCAAACAACTATTAGTACTCTCGCTCAGCATAATCAACTCATTTTGGAGATCACAAATCTCCAGAAAATTAGTATTGGCTATTACATATAAAGACCCTGAAAATTTATTACTGACATTATAAAACATTTTAAAAAACTTAACAAACACTCACACTCTCTAGCTTTAGGAGGCCTCATGTGTCCATCATCAAAATAAGAGAAGAAATTATAATTCTCACTCTCCATCCACTTGAAAGCCTTCTCAAACTCTTCAACCACCTCCAACATCATATAGGTTGAGTTCCATCGTGTCTGTACATTAAAACATAACATTTTCTTACAATCAATTTTTTCTTTTTTTGTACATTTCTTAAACTTTTCTAATCTTGAGGGGGATGAATACACATATCTAACTGCATTTCTAACCATTGTGATGGAGTCATTGCACTCCTTCAAACCTTCATTCACAATAAGATTCAATATATGAGCACAACACCTCATTTACATATACTTACCCCCAACACATTCCCTTTTAAAAAAACTATTTCAAATATAAAATTGTAGTATCATTTGAACTTGCATTATCAACAGTAACAGTAAATATTCTATCAATGCCTTAATCAAGTAAGCACTACTCAACATATTTCCTAATAGTATCTCCTCGATGATTAGGGATTAAGCAAAAAATTAATCATTTTTTTTACAATTTCCAATCCTTATCAATTAAGTGTGTAGTTAGACATATATAATTCAAATTCTTTACTAATGTCCATCTATCGGTCATCAACAAAATCCTCATGTCACGATTTTTCAACATTTTTTAAGTTTTTGCTTTTCTAATTCATACAATTTCGTACAATCTCTTACAACTATGACACGGTATGACACTTTAGACCAAGGTTCACACACTTTTCTAAATCCATGTCTTTCAACAACCCTAAATGGCATCTCATCGATAATTACTATCTCTGCAATTGCCAACCTCACAGTCTCTTCACTATATTTGTAGGTTACATAACTCTTTAATGTACTACCATCAGTCTCTTCAACCCCCTCATTAGGTGTTGTTTCACCTGTCAATATTTTTTGGTACCTATCCAAAGGCCCACGTTTATAAGGTTTTTTAGGACGTGAAGGAAAATGGTTTTATATTATTGAAGTTTCGTTCCTATTTAAGTGACAAGTGTAGGTTTTGCCATATTAATTACATTTAGCCTTTGAATCATCTATAGGACAACCCTCCATCTTTGTAAAATGGTCCCATACAATCGATGGATCTTTCCATTTCCATTTCTTAGGTAATGGACAAGTACTACTAGTAAGAGCACTAGGGGCCTTTGATATTTAGGTCTTTCTCAAACCATCTCCCAAGTTAATGGTTAGTTCATTTGAATCAATATCAATCAGAGTCAACAAAGAATCCATCTAATTTATAAAACAAAACATATATGTTACATATATATTATACATAGTGCATAACACAAATTATAACTACACATCAGCTAGTTTGCAACATGACAAATATCACAAATCTAAGACTTCAATCTAAGTTTTAGTTTACTCATCTTTTCTTAATTTATATCAAACTATTTTTACAACACAATTAGAAAACCGATCATGTAGGAGAGGGAAAGAGATGAGAGTGCTCATTGCTTTCCACTCGGTCATTGTGACTAAGTGAGGCGTTGGCCATGCCCTAAAAGCCGTGGGGGTTCGTTGGCAACTGGGATTGAATGGGAGGATGAGAGAGGAGAGAGAGAGTTTGAGAGAATGGGACTCGGGAGGCTGAGATGAGAATAGTGAGATGAGATTCTGAGAAGGAGTTTGGCTGAAGAAGAAAGAAGGGGAGGGGGAAGGATGCGATTCTTAACCCTAACCTAGAAACGACGCTGTTTTTATCTATTTTCTGCTTCCGACTGACCGGTTCTCCATTGGTTTCGGTCAGTTCCTAACTCTGGCAGCCAGTCTCTGTAGGCAACGGTTGGTTTGGCCCGTTCTTGTTCACTCCTAATTGAGAGTTCGGTAGATTTATGGGGGATATCCTTCTTATATAGATGTCTATTTTCTTGGGGTGATTGAGTCCAATTTATCTTGTGAAGTTTTTTTCTTTTAGAAGTCTAAATCTCTTTCCTTTTAGGAATCTGAGTTAACTTCTCTTATCTCTTCTTAATTTTATCTCTCAACTTGATTTTTGATATTATATAGAGATTAAATTATAGACTACTGAATTTGACCCCCTAAAGTAGTTAAAGGAAGTTAAAGAAGGAATTGACTCTTTTCCCCTTTAATATTTTTCCTGTTTGTACAAACTGTCTAATTGATTCAATTAGCTTACTTGATCTCGAGTTGGTGGAAAATTTATGAAGTTATCCTAATATCAGTCTTACCCAATCTTGAGTTGGTGGAAAATTTATGAAGTTTCCTAACATCATCGTACTTTCATTATCGAAGGTTTGCCATACACTATAAGGATGAGCTAACCCCAAAGACCATGCTTTGCCATATGACTAAAAGTAGTAAAAGAAAAATATACACTTACTTAAAAAAAAAAAAAAAATTCAATCTAAGACCATTTAATGCATAGATGGAGTTGGTCTCGACTGCTTGACACCAACTATTCCCTTGTGCGTGGGTGGGCTAGTGTGTCTCTCTCTCTCTACCCTTTTTGCAAGTGAGGGAATTGGCTCTCAACTTCTTTTATGCACATAGGGAGCTTAGTTGGGCCAAGCCCCCATCTGCGTAAGGGGTTTGTGTGAGTCCCTTTTGCAAGCTGAGGGGTTAGTTTTAATCCTTTATGTGCACAAGGGTTTGAACACTAGTGTTGGTGTGGGTTTTGGACTATTCCCAACTTCCGTGCAACCAAGGCAAAGGAAGTTGTGACCAACCATTAGCCCCCATAACTTAGGGCAGGGGTCTTCCCCCTTAGTTTGCCCTCATCACATTTGATGGCAGATACTGTTGTTAAAAAGTTACAAATCCTAGGAGTTAATTCATAAAATTGAAAATGCAAGCAGCGAAATGATAAACATTGATATGAATTACTTGCGACAAAGTTTTACTACAAAGCATAGCCGGTAGATTTCCCTCTCAAGTAGTCTTATGCTCTTGAAGTGTTGAATACTCCAAGAAAAGAGACCATCTTTTTTTCTTTCTTCTTATTGTTGAACAAGTTCTCACATATATTAGAAAAGAGACACCATTGTTTTTTAAAATATATAGAATTATTCTGTATACAAGTCGGTATATAGAATATATCATTCACATCACTTAAATGACGAGATCTGATTTGTAATAGTCAAATTTTAATATTAACTTTCTAATCAAAACATTTCATGTCAACGTTTTGCTAGGTGTCTAGCTTGTAAATAGAATTTCTCATATATAAAAAGTGTTTTTATTTGTGTTGATGTTCCTTATACTCCATAGTACTACTACATCTACTAAGGAATCACACAAAAATAATCTTATTAACTGATATAGTTTTATCTAATTTGTTATAACTGTTTTACAATAAAAATAATTTTATAATCTGACGAACTGTATTAAACTATATTAGTTTGAACTGTTTTTTTTTAACATGATTTTTGCATATTTCCTCAATTTCCCTCTACCCAATTTCCTCTCTTCTAGGCCTACTTTGGGGCTCTGTGGGCTTATTGGTCAGGGCATTTTTTCTCTTCTATGGGCCTATCACCTGAGAGGCCTTCAAGTTTTCAACAGCCCCTTTGCTTTTGCTGGACCCATGAAAATATCTGTGTCGCTCTCACCTCTCTCCCACTTCACTCTCCCTGGCCGATTAAAAACAAAGCCGAACAAGCTATGAGAAGCTTAGTCCGGGCTTCTTCTCAATTCCTCGCCAAATCATCGTCTCTCTTCCTGAACCCGAGTTACCAGACCACTCGCTCTCAGCGCCAATACTTGCGCAGCTTCCCTCTCTTTAAAACCTCGAAGCCCACTCTCTCTCTCAGAACCTTCGCGATCATGGCTAGTTCGGACGAGTTCGTCAAGGGAAGTGTTCACCCTAACGGCGTCGCAGTGATCACCCTCGATCGCCCCAAGGCTCTCAATGCAATGAACCTAGGTCCCCCGTTTGGTCTTTGAAATATATGCTCTTTTTTTCTTATTTATTTAATTTGTAATTACTGGATCACGAGGTCAACGCAATCCGTGAAACTCCTACAATTATTAATGTTCAAAGATGTGCGATTTGGATGAAGTTGAGGTTCAACTTACTGTTTTGAGATTGAATTATTTTTTACTGGGAATTTTAGTCTTGGAACGAAAGATTTTGTGAAAAGAAGTGCGGGGATGGATATCTTTAATCGTAAAAGGCTCTGTTAATTCGTGTAAAAGCTTTGATTCTGCCAATTGATTGTAAACCATGTGAAATTTTATCATATGCCAAGTTGAAATTTAAGTTTATGTAAAATTGATGAAAACTTCCATTCTTTGACAAGAAATGAGGAATAATATAATTCGTTTTTAAGGGTTAATTTTCCCTTGAATTAATTCTTTTATAAGAAAATTTCCCGTAAATTCATTGGTCAACCGATATGGAAAATACAATAAATTGTGATATTTCAGTTCATACTTACTGTTGAACGTTGATTTCAATGTAATCGATATCCTAGTTGTTTCCCCTAGCAGCTGGGTTCGCATTGTATTTAATTTGAAATTTGTTCATAATGCAGATATGGATATAAGGTATAAAAGTTTTCTTGATGAATGGGAATCAGACCCAAGGGTCAAATGTGTTCTGATTGATAGCAGCTCCCCTCGTGCCTTTTCTGCAGGTAAAAACGGAGAAAGTTAAGAGTCCCATGTGGATAGTTTATTTCACACATTTTTCAACCATCATCGTTTGTTTTTCTTGCTATCTCCAGAATTTTATTTGGCTTTAAACTCTTTTCCGTTCAAATTCAATTTCAGTTTTGGGGTTAGTTTTGGTTTCCGAGCGTTAGGTAAGGTTTTGAGGGTAACCATTCGTGGTCAATGCAGGAATGGATATTAAAGGGGTTGTTGCAGAGATTCTAAAGGACAAACACACACCTCTTGTCCAGAAGGTTTCTTTATAATGCTTGATATGTGCTGCGAGCAGCTTGTTCCTGTATACTTATTGATTGTGATTGGTCTGCATTATTTGCACCGTTTATATCCCATTGGTTTTTTTCCTTCTTATGTTGCATTGTGATATAAGCATGAAATACTTCTTTAATCAGTTGCTTAGTTGCTGTCTGCTAGTTCGTTGACGATACAGATCTGAGTTTATCTGCAGGTGGTGATATCAAGCAGATCTCTACCAAAAACCAACTATCAGATGTGATTGAGGTCTTGTTGTGTCCTTTTAATTATATACCATCCAGATTGATAACGTTGTGAACTTTGTTAAACTAACACTAAAACCAGATGGATTGCTGCATTATCAAGCATATCTTTTGCAATTTGAGTTGTTTCCCATTTTTAAATATCACGATCTTCGATAAAAGAGCTTTTGATCATATGTTGAGCTATTGCTTGTATCTGAATTCGCCATCTGTCTTAATTATCAAAAACTTGAAAAATATGTGTGGCTCTAGTGTGAAAGCTTCTTTAGATGTATACTTGATGCATCTTTGGTTAGGTCTTTTTAAATCTACCATCAGTTGGAAACTGAGTAGATCAGTTGCAGAATAGCGTTTAAACCATTTGGCGTGTAATCAGGATACCACAATCATGGCTGGTTTGGTTACACAAAACCAAACTGTCTCATCTTACCTCATCTCATATAATAATTACATTTTTTCTAAATTTTCACACAAAATATAGTAAACAATGCAACTTTTTTAAATCCCAAAACAAAACTAATATTAAAAAATTATATTATAACAATATTTTATTCAACTTTCAATAAAACATCTAATCTGAATTGTGTAACCAAACGAGACCTCTAATCTGAATTGTGTAATCAAACGAGACCTAAATCTCATTGGAAGCTGAGTAGATCAGTTTTGTGCTTCTGGACTACTTTTAGCTTATATGATCAAGTGTTTCTGTTTCTCTGGATGGAAGATGACCAAGATGTGAATTTGCGCTTCAACATGAGTTTTTTTCTGTGTTTCTACTTTCTCTGGCAGTTTTATAGCATAATTTGACCAAAATAATTGGAAAAGTATTCTATTCTCTGCATGAGATATTCTGATTTGTATGTTTAACCTTCAGCACATGCAATTATTTTGAGTATTGGAGACCCGAACTTGACCTGTTTTGACTAGCTCATGCTGGTTTTTAGTTTTGGTGGTTTAGTTGTTCATGCTTGAATAAGTCAGATTATTCCTTGTGTCCATTGGACTGCGTATCATTTCTAATTAAGCTTCCATGTGTATTATGAGCAGTCCTGTATTTGCTTATGTTTTTGGATGACCTGTAACTTTGTTAGATAGAGTTAATATGCCCCACTGTGCTACACATTTTTCAGGTATTCACCGCTGAGTATTCTCTGATATGCAAGATTTCTGAGTATAAGAAGCCATATATATCCTTCATGGATGGCGTAACAATGGGCTTTGGAATAGGCCTATCTGGTCATGGCCGCTACCGGATCATAACAGAGGTATGTTGTGTCAATATAGAGAGGTGATGTGGTATTACCAATTGTACCATACTGTCATTTTAACTTCTTTCACTTTAATCTTGGGTTGATGTATTTCAGAGGACTCTTCTTGCTATGCCAGAAAACGGAATTGGCTTGTTCCCAGATGTTGGGTTTGCACATATAGCTGCACAGAGTCCAGGAGAAGGATCAGTTGGTATGCTTTTTGTTGTTAAAAGCATCTTTTCCTTTTTATTTTACTGGAAACGATTCAATTCTTCAATCTTTAATCTTATTATGGGAGCATGTAAAAAGCATGAAAAGGGTTGGCCACTTTGGAAGTGGTCATGAGTAAAAGCAAAGGGAAACAATCAAGAAATGCCGGTGCATGGTCATCATTGTCTCCATACATTTTTCAGACAGTTTAACTTGCAGGTGCGTACCTTGGAATGACCGGAAAAAGGATTTCTACACCCTCTGATGCACTATACATAGGTCTTGGTTCACATTTCGTGCCATCCGGGAGCCTAGGTTCTTTAAAGGAGGCCCTTTTGGCAACTACATTGTATGTCAGATCTTCATTCTTGATTGATTCATTTTTTCCATTTTAGTGGACACCATTTAGCTTTTCTGTAATTTATAATTCAGAAACTCGCAGTACCTTTATAATTTTGATATTTAAAATTGTCTAGAAAAAACAACAACACGACTACTGATTAAAAAAAAAAAAAAAAAAGCGGCCATAACACAACTTAATCTACTACAGAAGTTTTACCCCTGTTTGGGATTGTTGCACTTGATTTATTCATGGTGGGTCTATAACCGCATCATAACACTAATAATATGAAATCCAAGTGTTTGTTTGTGATGAACTCTATAGTCCATATACTTTGTGCTTCAAGATATATAATATCCTCTCATGTTTATTGATTCAAAATGTATTAAGAGGTGTTCTGTGTAAAAGGTGTTCCTCTTTATGTTTTCTCACTAAAAGAGTCTCATGTCCATTTGTTGATTCAGTTCCGAGGATCCACATCAAGACATCAAAACCCTTTTGGAAAAATACAGCAGTAACCCTGAGTCTGAGCCCCAGTTAAAATTGCTTTTACCTCACATTATTTCATCATTTGGTGCAAGTAAATCAGTTAATGAGACAATTGAGGAACTGAAAAAGCATCAGCTGAGTAGCGAATCTGCTGGTATGTTTATAAGTACCAATGGCATTCTATTGGTTTGCAAATTTAATGTGCATTCATCGTTTGGTGCTCTCTGAGACTGAGAAGTGAAGTGGATTTTCTAGACGTCGGCTTGGTCAATTTGTCCCCTCATGCTTTCTGTTTCCATTCATTCTCTGTGTAGTGGTAGAGTGGGCTAATGAAGCTCTTCAAGGACTTGGAAAAGGTGCTCCTTTCTCGCTTTGCTTAACACAGAAGCATTTTTCTAGAGTTGCATCTGCATATGGAAAAAATGACAATGAATTATCCACAGTGAGTTTTTGAGTTTCGATGTTTCTTCCTTTTTCCTTTTGGTCCATTAGAATAAAGTAATATAAATTCTTGCATCTGGCTGCATCCAGCTAAGCGGTGTGATGAAAACTGAATATCGCATTGCCCTGAGGTCTTCTCTGCGGAATGACTTTGCTGAAGGTGTCCGGGCAGTTTTGGTGGACAAGGATCAGGTTCTATCATTAGTATCCAAAGTTCCTTTATATATATTGTTGAAATGTTTTAGTTTCTTCAGCTTGGTCTAATGTTAACATCAAGTTACTGTGTTTAATAGTTAGTGATGATTCCTTGTGTATATATCATGCAAACTATCGTTTTGCGGTCTAGTTTTCTTCTTCAAAACTTGAATTTGGTGCTACTACTAGTTTCTTCTGGAAATGATTATCTATTAGCAACATTACTCCACTATCAATCTTTTTGACTTTGAGCCTTTGAAGTATACTCGTATTCCTTATATAGATCACATTTCATTTCATGATGCATTTTTCTCTGAACTTTTCATGATTATGCCTTTGCAGAACCCAAAGTGGAATCCTTCGAGTTTGGAGGAAGTCAATCACAGTGAGGTGGAAACTCTATTTGACCCATTGAGCCCAGAAGCCGAGGAGCTGAGAGTGTGAGGGATCATGGATGCAACACAGCTTTACCAGGTCCGTCCTTGTTGCATCAGCAACAGAGATGGATTGTGGGTACTGTTTGTTGAATCATATATCTTGCTACCGAGGAAAATAAGATTAGTTCACATGAAGAAAAGGCATCCAACTTTTATGTATGGTATTCTTGTGAATATGGAGATTTTGATTATATGATTTGTGAAATTGGAAAACATTCCCAAGAGTTCATGAAATTGTCAGATGGAACTTGCAAAATGAATATTACTGTTTCGTGATCCATTTATGTCTTCCAAAAAGATCAGGCTCTGAAGAACCTGTTTGAAAATATTGAAATGTTTTATGTGGGTAGGAACATCTTTAAAAAAAAAAGGGAATATCTCATATGATCTATTTGTTCAGGACTTCAGGCATATAATGTCCCTTAATTTCTTATTGTTTATGCTTATAGACAAAAGAGCGTATTCCATCCGCTGGTTTTATATTTGTTGCCAGCTTTTACGTGTGTCGGATGACAACTTCTCAATTTTTATTTAGAACATGAATCGTTCGTTCTCATTCACGGGTTACGATAATAAAGTCTTTTGAGTTTCTAGGAGCAACTGAAGATGCCTCTAAAGTGGTGGCAACTCAAGATGGACTGTCTTTTGTTCAAACTCCTCCATGTGTAAGAATTCGGCAACGGATCCGATTGAAATCGAACGGTGGCTATGTGGCTGCAAAAATTTTATGAACGATTGCAGTCTGTATAAATTTTCTTGACCGCATTAAATTTTTAATCAGTATTGTAAGACACACTTATTATGTATACCTACCACATTTAAAATCATTAATTATGGGTAAAAACTTGAAAAATTGATACCTATACAATTTTTTTTTTTTTCTCAGCAAATAGAAAATTTTATAGATAAATTATTGGATACAAGATACAAGTTTAGTAGAATAAAAATTTCTTATAGTCTTTCCAAAGCCAACACAAATTACAACACAAAATAAAAAGAAAAAAGAGGTACTCAGAGCCAAACAATTGACTCACACCCAAATTCTATAAAGGGAGACCAATTAGTTACGGTTTTGAAATAGTCTGATGAACAGACTATAAGACTGCAGCTAAAAGCCACAGTAAGGGGTGTGCTGCAACGTGTTAGTCTGGACTGGCCGGAAGGAACTGCTACAACCACTTTCACTCGATCTTTGGTTAGAGAAAACAGTAACATAGGAAAGCAAAGAACTGAGACGAATCACCGGAAAGGAACCTCCACTGTCGGTGACGGCGAGTGAAGTACACGCACCATAACTAGAGAGGACGGGAAGGTCGGACCATGAAGAAGCAATGCCACTGATCCCAACCGTGTCACTCATGGCGGCAGAAAACGTCCCCAGACGCGACGGCCCATAGAACTCGCACACAACATAAGTCGCGTGTGAGACCAACGCGCTGGTTGAAATGACAAACTCTTGCTATCGACTTGAAGATCGGAACTCGGAGAGGGTAATGGTGGGGTGCGTGACGAACGAAGAACACTTGAAGTCAATAGATCGCCCAATTTGGAAGCTAACAAAAATAAACTAACGGAAAATCCAAAAAAATAAAAAAAAGTAGAAAAGTGCCCTAAGTGGCTGCTGAGGCTGGCAGAGGAGGGAGGTTGGTGGAGTCGAAGCTCCAGCCCCCCTCCCCCCGACAAACGGAGCAAGGCACTGGCGATGGGTATCACAGGAGTTTCATGTAGAGAGAGAACGGAGCAAAAAACAAAAACAAAAATTACCTATACAATTATTTCTCAACTTTTACGTAGCTACTTAATAAAATATTACCTTTTAAATTCAAACGCATCAAAAATAAGACAAAAAAAAAATGATACATACAGTTATAAAATGTATAAATATTATGCAGTCATTTTGAAAAAAAGAAAATTTTTATTAAAAAATTAATTTATTTTTATATATATTTAATATTTATTTATTTTTTTAAAATATTACACGGGACTTGCGAATTTTCGATTCTAACAATAGTTTCTCCTCAATATATTCAGTATAAAAAAGCAATACGACGATAGTAGAAGTAGGTTGGGTAGAAGAGAAATGATATTTGTAGTTGTGGTTGTACAAGCGATTCGTAATCTCTTTGAAAAAAATGAATTAATACGAGATCTATATAAAAAAAAAAAACTAACTTTTTAATCGTGAACCCCACAATTTTTTAAAATGATTACGTGATATTTACACTGCACAACTATATATATCATTAAAAAATGCGTGCCGACGTGCCTTTACATTGTTCTTGAAGTAGTCAAAAGGGCAAACGTGGAAAATAAGAGGTAAGGACAAAAAGGCCACGTTGGATAGATGAGGAAAGAGAGTGTAGGAGGCTGTATTTGGACACACAGCATGGTATCGTATCCCCACACGGCTTCTATACGCTCTCAAGTCTCTATCAATGTTTTTAAAAAATGGCCCCCTCAAGTTTTTTATGTATATATTTAGTGTAATTATTTATATGTTTTTATTTGGATGCATGGACTAAAAAGACCCTAGTGGCTTTGACATTATGGCAAAGAAGCTGAGGGAGAATTTTTATTTTTTAATCTTTTAAATATATCAGGTCTTTGATTTACTATATTTTTAGTACATAACGTTTATGTAAAAATGTATGTAAACAAATACTCTAAACTAGAAGTTCTAAAATCTGATTTTGTTTTGCGGTGCCAAACAAAGAGGTGGGGATGTGACCACAACAAACACCCCCAAATACATTAGATGCAATGCATAAATTCAGAATTAATCTAGACATGACACACTAGTATTTGGTCTAGTCCAATGGTTGGTAATTATGAAGACGGTTTTTAGAGAGATCTACTGATTTGACTGTTAGAAACATCTATTGTGTGACGATTCAATAATAGAAAAGTGTGTATTGACACTTGGTTACACAGGAAAAGAGGAAGCTCTTGTAGAGTGGGGTTTGATTAACATTATTTTTTATTAATTAGAAAAAGAGAGATATTTAAACCATAAAAAATTATTATGAATTACTTTACATATTAATATACTTTGATATAGTATGTTAAATTGTAAGATTATTTTTATTCTTTTTAAGTGTATAATTTGATAAACCTCATTTGTATTTGCAGATGATATGAGTTGAGATAAAAATTGAAAACTGAATAAAATATTATTAGAATATATTTTTTTAAATATTATTATTGTTTTACGATTTGAAAAAAGGTTGAATTGTTTATTTTATTTTATATAAGAATTTAAAAAAATTGTAATAATTAAATGAGATGAGATGTATTGTAAAAACAAACAAGGCTCGCCTTTTTAATTTATCTAATTTTTGCATTAATCTTTTTAATATTTACTACTAAGACCAAAAATGGTAAACTAATAATAATAGGGTAATGCTGCTATACCACCCAAGTTTGTTTACTTGGTGTGCCCGTAGTGCAAATTGCACTTCTTCTGTTTTTGGCCTTTTCTTTTAAAAATATTTTTAAACATATTTAAATATTTTTAAAAAAACACAGACATTAATAATCACTTACTTAACTATTAAGTTAGCTATAAAAGAAAATATATGAAGGATCATTTGAGGGGACAAAATTAAGTGGGCATAGTATGATTTTCCTTAATAACAACAATGATAAAAATCAGGGGTGTTTATGTCAATTCAAGACCAAAAACAGTTTTTTCTCTCTGATCATTTGAGACAAAAGGCATGTTTTCCCATTAAACGTCTTCAATCTTAAAAGTGGGACCACAGTGCCCCCTACGCTCTGCATAAAAGCCCACAATTTTCTTCGATGTATATTCTACCGAAAACTCTTAACCCATGTCGATTCCTTACTTCCCTCCTAAATCCCAGCCGCGCCGGAGAACTCGCCGGAAAACTGGGTTCCGGAAACGTTGTTTGCTAATGGCAAAACAGCAGAAAACCCGGTTCTACATCCTCGGACGCTGCATCTCTATGCTCTTGTGCTGGCACGACCACGCTATCCCAGATTAGCTACCTAGCTTAAAGTTCCTTGCTTTTTTTTTTAATGCTGCCATACATATACGCAGCCATCCAAGTTGCAGAATCAGCGGGCCGGGGACACATGCTCCTGCTATATATTTCAATGCCTCAAGAGGCAGAAGACCCAGAGGAAGATTGGTAATGGAAGAAAAACTAGTCAGAGCTAACCACAGAGGATGATTCATGGAGCAGAGAGGCTGTTTTTCATCAGTGGATTTCTTGTTTTCAACATATTTACAGTATTATTTCCCTCAAAAGAGTTATGGATATCCTCTGTTTCAAAGTCTCGGTGTGTGGTAATTGATCTTTGTACTCTTGAATGATTCAACAGAGGGGAAATAAAAAGAAAGAGAGACAAAAGGTTTCGGTACAAATCCATTTATGTACGTGTTTCAGAAGCGAGTCGACGTACTTTGGGTCTAAGATTAATACTGGTTTATCTCCTTTGCATGTTCTCTGGATAGAGTTCGGTTTTAATTTGTTTTGTTTAGGCCTGTTCATCTGGTTCCAATCCGGAAATCTGGGTAGACCCAAACCGGAATCCGGATTTCAAATCCGGGCCGGAACCCAGACTGGATTAACCCGGGTCATAAACGGGCCGGAACCCGGATGAATCCGGGTTTTGAAAAACCCGGATTCCGGGTTCCGGATTAAACCCTTTTTTTTTTAACCCATATAAAAGCCTAAATGTATATACAATATTTTCACATGTAGCTCTAATTTTTTTATAAAAATCAAAAGAATAAATTTTATTGTGCACTTTAGAGGTTGAAAAACAAAAGAATAAACATGTAGCTATGCATGTTTCATTTGTTTGATGCAAAACATAGTCAAAGATGACCAAATACAGAGAGAAAAGAAATACTCATAAAAACATAGTCAAAGCATAATATTTGTGTTCTAAAAATACTAGATGCATCTAAAAAACAAAAAAAAAAACCCAATATTCATCTATGCATGCATCATAATGCAATCCACTACATATTCCATTATTTGCTATATATACATTACAAAATACAAAATTACAATATATAAATTACAAAATCAGATGCATTTCCATCAATTATTTAATCTCCACACCAAATAGCAACTTCAAGTGATTGGACCAAAAGAGATCTTGCAAAAAACAAAAACTTGAGTAAATCCATGGGTAGACTAAGATATGGTGGTTTTCACCTTTCTTTTGTAGTGATTAATTTTTCAGTTTTTCCATGTGTGTGGGTCTTTTCCTGACTAAATCTAATTTATACACCAATATCTATATCTCCTCTTTCTGAACTTACAATAGGAGGAGAAAAATGTTCGTATTACTGGGTGGTTAGCAAGTCCACTCTAATATCCTTGGCTACTTCAACCCACTGTTTCATGAAGGTGAGGCCTTAATGCATTATAACAAGAGGCTATGCCAAGTTTATGCTGAATTATAGATAAATAAATAATAGCACGATAAGAGAATAAAAAGCAGTCGCAGGAATGACCTCTCATATATGTATGCTTGTTAATTGATTGGATATCAATAATTACAACAGAATGG